>DWJN01002394.1:0-15363 GCA_018248895.1 Carystus phorcus | reverse complement strand
CAACGACCGCGGTCGTCATGTGGAACGCTGATATGAGCGATCTGATCGTTGTGAACGCTTACTGGAACGCGGCCCAGATAGTTCGTTACAGTATCACTGCGTGCTTACAGACACGAGCAGCAGCGGCGGCGGCGGCGGCGGCGCCAGCAGTGCCAGCGTCGGCGGTCGCTCTGTATCGAGTGCGACGCCTCGCTCCAGCTCGAGCACGCGCGCCGCTCCCGAGCCGGCCCCGCCAGCACCCGCAAACTCCGCAGCGCCCGTCATTCAGGAGCCACTCTCTGAAAGCCAAAAGAAATCCGTCAAATCCACCATCGATCTGTTCCTTATTGTTCACGACTTGGACGATATCACCGTCGAAATCAAGCAATTGTTCCCGCCGCAGTATCACACGGCCCTCGTTGCTGAAATATTAAATGTTGTTCTCGAAAAGTAAGCACTTTGTTGATTATTAAAATTATTTAGATTTCATAATTTGATAATTTTTATTTCAATTTAATCAATATCTTACCATAGTGGTATGTATTGTGATAGTGTTTCACTAATTACTTAACTACTTTGCAGGACTGCCAAGGAAGTGTATAAAATTGCTAAAACAATGCTACACTTGGTGTCCATTGGGGTCATATCAGCGGAATGCTATGCGTCCGGCCTCTGCGAATTGCTAGAATTTGCGCCCGACCTCTATATTGACATACCAATGTTATACGAGTACTTAGGAAAGTTCCTTGCGCCGCATATCGAGAAAAAGGTATAGCGCATAATATACTATTTTACTGTAATATATATCTGTAGAGGTTGGCCAAAGATGGATGGATTGTGTGAGGAACGACATGTGTATGACAGGAGTGAGTGCAGAACTGACGAAGGACAGAGATGAATGGAAGAAGACATACTGCGCCGACCACAAGTGATGAGATAAGGACAGGGAGATGATGATGTTTCTCTTACTATCTCTTACATGTTGTTTTAAACTAATCAATTTTTTCCAGCATATCACCTTTGCACAGACCCTGAAGCTCTGTGAACATGTTATAGCAGCCAATCATGGCCACTTGATCCTGAAGGCCATATTGAAAGATTTGAAGGAGAGCATGGGACCCACATTTGTTAAAACAAAGTGGAAGGAATCTGGTCTACAATTGAAGCAATGGATGAACGAGGACCAAGTAAGTTGGAACATTTGAAACTATCACTGTGATTTGACCTTTTATTATTTTATATATTAACATTTCATTAATAGAGCACTTGATAAATATTGATATTGTTTGTAGGTGGAGAAATGGTTAGAAGAGAATAAAATGCAATTCCTCGAAGGCGGAGCGGCTTGCGACGAGGCCAAGCGTATCCTAACGCCCGCCGAGACGCAGAGCAAGTTGTTGCAGCTCATGGACTCGGACGAGAGTTGTGACTGCATCCGAGGCTGGGTCCAGGTGAGACACCGCTACTACTCGAACCTATTCATACAATGTTAGCTACGTTCAGTTCGACGATATCTGCGAGTCGCCTATATATATAAATTATGTTTGTGTGTGTCACTGAACTCAATGGTTGCCTTTATTGTGTAATGATTTTTATTTTCTGTGTGATTGAATGTATTTGACATTTAGATTCACAGTTTGATTGATAGAAATTGTATTTTTTATTTTTGTTGTCCAAAATTTGTGTCAAACTTGATATACACATTATATATTTGAGAAACATAGTGTAAAACATATGTTTCAGGACAACATCTGCTGAATTAATTATATGAAATAATACTTATTTTTGACCTTGTAAGGAATACAGTGTTCTTATACATATAGAGTTGATAAATGTATTCAATAAAATATCAATCAAAGACAATAGGTAATAAATTAAGTAAAAGTTATAGATAACCACCAAATATAAACATTTTAGACCATTCCGCATTGATAACAGTAATCTGAAGAAACTGAATGCTTATAGCGTTGGGTTAGGTTATTAGATACATGTGTCAAGTCGGGAAATACCCTGTATCGCCTTACTGGAGCCTTGACCCAAGAGTGGCCAGTCAGGCTTGATTCGCTTTCACTCACGCGCGCATACGCGTGACATACGGCGGTTGCTGCGCGCAAGCTTACAAGTTGGGCCACGGCTTGCCAACGTTTGTTTGTTACATCTCACGTTTGACACCTAGTTGTCGACGAGACTAGGTTATGCGACGGATTAGTGGTTAAAATCTTACTAACTACACACTACCTACTAATACTACTAATAACAACTAATAATCTATGACTGACTCTGAAGGCTGCTTTTTGAATGGAAATTAAAAGTAGACCGTTTATTTTTCTGCTTAATTTTTTTTATCATATTTAATTTCCTTCGGCTATGTATTTTATGTATCATAATTCAGTAAAGGCAGTCCGTGATCTTATAAAAAGATTTTGATCCAGTTAATGTATTATTCTATGTCAAGTTACAAGGTTGCACTTTATATTCACTCGCCAAGACTAGACTACACTCTACGTGAATAAAACATTATGTATGTTATTGTGTCAGTCATTTATTATGCATTCACTGCAAACGGTATTTAATATATGGTAAATAAATTCTTATCTACAATTCATTACTTTATAGGTGACAAAAGGTTTTACAATTTTTTAATTTTTAACTGTAAATGAAATATGCTCAAGTCTATGGATGTTTTCATGAAAACATATCAAGAGTTGGTTAAGGAAGCAAAATTAATTATTATTATAACATTATCAATTATTTGTATTTTCATTAGTATTCTAAAGTCTAAAGTAACTCTATAACAGAGTTATGAATGATTTATGCAATAAAATAGTAATAAATATAACTATGTATTTATGGTGATATCGTTAAAATTGAGCGCCTATTTATTCAGTTGGACCAAATTTTACATATATATGGTCTGTTTTGACGTCAATACTTTGAAAAAATAAATTACCCAGTGTGTACCACATTGAAACTTGACAAAACTTGATGCAAAAAATTTATCTTAGTCGGTTAATAATAATTTTGATATTTAGATTTACGTATCTGATTTGTATTATACAGATCTGTGCTTTCAATTTACTGTTTCAAATTACTTAATTTAAATGATTTCATACCAGCTGACTGTTTCTAAGTGCTATCACACATATCTTGTATATGCAACTGTGATATGATGCACTATGTGCAGTTATTATTACCTGGATGAACACACATTTTTAACTTTAGGCTGCATAATAATTATTGTCAAACATTATTTTAAGCCATGGTGTCCAAGCTTAATTCCGAGAGGCCCACCTCAAGGTTTCTCTTATAACGATGCTTGTAGCATATTTTGATATTTATTTATTGCAGTAATTGTGGTTCCTAGAGTACTTACTTAACCTTCACAGATCAAACACAACATACAACATTTCAATTTAATATAAATTATCTATTTATTTAATTTGTATGATAACAGTAACACTTATAATGAAATCATTATGAATTGTATTCCTCAGTCAGTTACTCCACTATACTGCTTCAGTGATATTGGTTGGATGGTCAATTAATTTGGTTGGATGGTCGATTAAAAACGTGGGTAATGTAAGGTAAAATGTTTTGTTTCAGGACAACCTGGGCGTATCGTCGCGCGAGGATTGGTTCATGCGCGCATTGATGCAGGCCATTTGCGAACACTCCCTACCCAATAATGAGACACGCGAGACACCTCATTTCTCTCAGGAGCGAATGAACAAATACTCTGGACTGATCCACGAATTTGGCGAGTCGAGACAGTCGCGCGAGGCCAGCTGTCTCCTCGGCATCCAGCAACTCATCCACAAACTAGAGCACCCCCAAGGTTATTGACACTACTTTTATTGCTACTACGTCACTAGAGCACCCCCAAGGTTATTCACACTACGTTTATTGCAATCTCACATTAGCTGTATGTACACACTGACACTGCCTTGCCATTGTATAGACCACCATCAAACTTCATTAAATTTGCTTGATTCACTGTTTCAACCCCGTTTTGTTTTCATCATTGGAATCTCTTCTATACAGGTATTTGTGATATTACAAATTAATACATTTAATGAGCTTGCACAGACAGAAGAGCGGTTTTACATTTTTTATTTTATAGTGTCTGTTCAAAAAATACCAACATTATTAGTCACAATTGTGTACAATGTGCAACTCGAGATATTTTTGTGAGATTTTTGTTAAATTTTCATTTATCCAAAAAAATTCTATACAAATTTTCATCCCTTTTAACATTCAGATTCCAAAATTACTCTGAATTCATAAATTTAATATCTTTTTTTTTTTCTGAAGAGTATGATTATATCTTCATTTACTAAATTAATATAGTCAAATATTCAAAAAGCCTTTCTTAGTGGAATTTTAAGTTTCTAAAAGTAAGGTTGGTTACCTTTCAAAATTAACAAATTACATATTGGTTTATTTGAATCTTAATGATTTATTTGTTAATATCATTTAAGCTTATCAGTTATATATATCGAATATTATAAATATTTATATTTTTCAATTTTAACCAAGGGCTTATAGGACAATTTATGTTTATTATAATCATTGACATAAGATTTTTTAAGAAATTATTTACAGTTCACTCTGAATGCACTTCTGTCTGGTATAGGTAATAAATGTTCATTCTTCACCAAGTTACAACATACATATAATTCCTACAGTTTGATTGAATTTATTCATGTTTCCATGGCACAAATCGATACCCTAACAAACATCCATGTTCGGGAATACGTCAACAGCTGCCATTAGACCTTAAAACAAATTAATTGGGAGACATCATATTTATTTACCTCTTATTTCTTTCATACAAATACGTTTTAAAAGCATATAATAAAATATTGTGTAATTAGCACATAATGTAATTTACATGAGTGCTGTTAATTCAAACGTGGGTACGGTAAATACTCTTTTTAAACGTTATATCAAAGCTATATAGTCGCATCATTAGAAATTAAAAATATTCATGCGTTTGTTTAGTCTGCAATCATTTAATCTGTTGTGCGTTCATAAAGAAAGATGCTTGCAAAGTATGCATTTGTACCATGGAAATTGATCACCAATTAAACGCTCAACGTTTAATTTTCCAGATGAACCGTCCATTTCATGTAGGATACCATATGCACGTTTACAATATCGCCATCCACTCGCCGCGCCATCCCACTTGTTGCTTTTATTACCGATTCAAGATAAATATTCACTGTTCATTCTTTACCACCTTCATGGTTATTTTTAATTGAGGATCAAGTTGGTTTTAACATGAAACATGTCTTAATTGTGGATTTTTAAAGCTTCAGTAGAGGTCCCAAAAATACATTAACACTGTATGTACATATTCCAAATTAACATGTACAATGTAAAATTATAATTCGTAATATAAAAAATAGTCATGTAGAAACGTTTTTTTGTAAGTAGTTAACATTAAAAAATAACTAGTGTATACTAACAAATAAACGAATTTTACTAACCATTATAGATTTTTGTATTTAACACGATTAGTTAGATTAGTAAGGGCAGTTTCTTTTGTTTGGTAGACATGGTATTTATAATCTGGCATGTTGAAGAGACTGCCCTAACTGATTTCATGTAGACTGATCCTTACCATTTTTCCATCTTTTTCGTTTCATTAATAACAACAAATATCATGGCATGGCAAATTATATTCTATAAAATACTCTTACTGATGGTTCATTTCTGACTTAAATTATCAATATTAACAATATTTTTGTTATTAAAATAAATGGTTAAAGAAGTAACATATAATTATTAAAGGCTAATAGACCAGAAAATGTAAGCAAAGATATATCACTGGCTACTAAATTGGGTGATATACCAAGTTATACCGACATGATTATTACATTCAAAACATATTTGATAAATAGATTGTTTGTGACAGGTTTGTGGTAATTATAATTTACACAACAAATTAATGAGATCCTTTTTAATTTCTGAAGACAATATGTACAAAATACGTTGACATAAATCAAAACAAAAAGTTGATTGAATTCTCTTCGAGCTCAATGATTCAAGTATTTTAGTACCAGTTACAGAATTTAATGAGAATTGATAAAATAAAATTAAACACTGCAATTTTCAATGATGACAGTAATTGTGGACGTGAAATATAATGCTTCATGAATCCTAAATGGAAAGTGACGAAATTTAAAATTTTGTATAGAATAACTTCACAAAAACTATAGAACCATTCGTATTTGTGAAGTTTCATTGGTTTGATACAACAGGATCGAACGTAAGTTCAAAGACAGTTTTAGTGTTGAGTGAAAATACCGTTATATTATCAAGGTTAGCCACTCGCCCCAATTACACATCATAGTCTAGTCTAGATAATTTTGGTAGTGTCTACGCGATTAGAACACCGAGGATCATTGGACGAGCCCGCTCAGCCCAGATTACTGGATTTGTAATTGTTTTTTATTTCACATTAGCTTGCTGTTTGGTTTATACAATTCATAGATTTTTAAAATTTGTACATATCCCTTTAATATCTTATTTTAACATTGCTCCATAATTTGATAGATTTTTCAATGTCTAATACAAAAACATCTGAAATAGAAGTCGCCCGTCTTAAACCATACAGAAATTGTGTGATTATAAACTTAAAATGCATTTCCAAGTCGACAATTACGTGAGATTTGGCGTATTCGAAAAATGTGCAACTAACGTAAATTGAATATCTTAGAAAGAGGATTTCCCAAAATGTACATACATATTCGTATATTGTTAATAGAAGCAGGTTAAATTACGATGGGATTGTTTGTGAGAGATAAAAATATTTTATACCTTTCTTCCTCAGAAATAATACAAATTTTATACCATACAATTTTTTTTTTATATTTTTAGTATTATTATCATGATACAGTTGGTTTAAGGGTAGCTGTGTTGAATTAGCTATCTATCACGTTGTTTAGATACGATTGACGGTACAAGACACGGTAGTAGTTTGTATAAGATTTTTTTGCCTTGGCTTTTGTACATCATAGTTATCTATATCATTGATCTTTCGAAAGTATATTGTATTTGAAATAGTTGTTATTAGTTTTGTTTTAATAGTTTGATTGTGTCTTTGCAGGCTTAACATTGGAAATATTCCAATATTTACATGAACAATACATCATTTCGGTGGAAGGATTCATCGCGTGGGAGGTATCAGAAAAGGAACCAGAGGGCAAGGGTGAGTATTATTTGAATCGGTAATAATAACTTGACAAACAAAATTAAATAGAAAGTCTTATTATCCTCAGTTATGCAGAATATAATAGAGAATTAATTAATAGTAGACAATATTGAAGACTCACGGCCGGTTTCTGAAAAGCTGATCAACGAAAAAATTAAGAAATTCACTGTTAAATCTATTGTCACACGTCAATTGGGTTGCAGAAAGCATGATTATTCAGAAATTATTCGCTAATCGACGTTTCAGAAACTCGAATTGAATTTCACGTTAATATGCGTGTTATATGAACGAAATTTTGACAAGCCTTTCAGAAACTGGCGGTTAGTATTTATTATTAGCAATTCTGCTTCAAATTAAATTGTAGTTTTTGAATAAAATAGTATAATTTATTATATATAATTCCCATATCCATATAATTTGAACGACATTTGACGAGTAGATTTTGAGTTACCTCTAATAAAGTGTATTTACTTGATACATATGACGTCAGAAATCGGAATATTTAATTGGCCGTATTTCATTTTAGCCAGTTTTTTTTGTTCATTGACAAAACAGTTGTGCTAAACTCCACTGAGTTTACAGTTCACTAACTGTAATAAGCCTGGTGTAAAATAAACTAATAAAGAGTGTGTTGTGTATAAACGGTGCGTTGTTTGTTGGGTTGCAGCGGTGATGCTGAAGGCGCTGACGTCGTTCTTCACGAACATCAAGGAGGCGGACAACGAGGACTCGTGCAGCGAGGACTGACGCGGGCGCCGAGCCGCGGCTGCGCGCGCCGCCGCGGCCGTGGCCGCAGTCGCACCGCAAGGCGCGCCCTTCGACATGTTCTACATATTCATCTACTGATACCCGCCTGCGCGCGCCCGCCGATACGCGCGCCGCCGGTACGCCCGCAGATAGACTCTTTGTTACACGCACCCTAGCTTAGTGTCCCCCGCGATACTCCACCACGAATTTCGCGCGGACGAGCTCGTCTCGACAACCGCCGTGGCGTAAACGATGCTGCCGTCGCCGCTAAACAAACAACGGGATCCGGTAATGTAATGTGACGGTATCGAATGATTCGTCCGCTCCAAACCACTGGAATTTCGTCATCGAAATGTTACCTTGTCTCGATTAATTTTTATATTTACGGTTCGGGATCCGTTCCAAATTGTTCAATTGTTCCAGTTTCAGACGTCATAGGCGATGTCTGTAGGGACGCTGGTATCTGGCACGATAATATAACGTTACACGCGTGTTACAAATATAGTGCGATGGTCGTAGATGCGACGTATGGACGCTTAGTATCGCGACTACGTGCCAATCGTCTCGTGTGAAATTCGCTCTTTCTGGACATATTCGTTGGTTACAAGTTCGCTTGCGCTGGCCCGCTCCCCTCTCATCCGCGAAACATTCTCTGGCACAGATCAGTTACACTCATTAACACCGGTCCGTGTCGAAGACTCGACACAGGCTTAACGACACGCTTAAAAATTGTTCAGTGGTAAAACAATATGTTTTACAAAAACCACCACGAGTTAATAAAGATAGATTTTTATATAGTTACTGCCGTAATATTATTATTGCAAAGCGTTCAATCGAGGAAAACGAGAGGAACTGACCGGCGATCCGTGAACATGAGAATTTTATAGTCCTCCCATAGGTCGTTATAATTATATTAATATTGCATGTATTATAATAATATGTTTATAAATAAGTCTTCGTTTTTCTACATAAAAACGATATAGCGAAGATAAATAAATAATGTTGGAAGTGGCGCAATGCGCATGTTAAATGTCTAAAGTGCGCGAGTGTAAGGAACTCAGTGGGATTAACGAACGATTTGATTACTTTTGAACTCTTAATAAATTAGTTGCAAACGGCAAACAAAAAAAATCACCATAAAATATAATAATATAAATGTATAGTGTAAAATAAAGAAATTCAACCTAGCGACACACCGCAAGCCTTTACAAGCCTTATGAATAAATATTTTACATACACTGCATAGTTTGTTAGATAAATATACAAGTAGTTATTGTTGTAACCGTATAGCTGAAAGTGACGTCCTACCTGTAGCGACTCGCTGCCACCGCCGTTTGACCGTGCGATACCACTCCCTACTAATCTATTTACTATATTTATTGAAACTACACTTACTCAAGTACTTTAATTACCTTGTAAGTAACGGAAGAAAGTCGTTGGACGCGCCACCCTCAAAGGAGACCCATCCGATCGGAGCGCGTCCCACGTTATGGAAAATAGTTTAGGGAGTAAATGTTTAAGTTGTAATTTATTCGGTATAGGTAGTGACGAGTTGTTGAAAATTATAATAATGTGAGCCAGGCAGGCGCTATAGTTATATGTTATTCAGTACTGGTGTATTGCGCCTTGTCTATAGTAAATTACTGCTAAAAATTAAATAATGAAATGTTTAAAAAAAGTTTATTATATTTCGTAATGTATAATATCAAACTTATTGTTTTACATAGACTTAGACAGCTAATTACGAACTGATATATAGTAATCTTAATGTAAATGTAATGTTTGCTGAGAAACAAGTGATCATTGGAACAATTATTTTCGTGTAATTACTTGATTCATTTCGTCGAGATGATCGCATCTTATAATTTCAATCGATGCTTATTAAATTATAAAAATGTTACTTTACAGATTTACTGTTTCGCTAGGATCTATCATCATGGAGATAATTTGATAGCATATAGAAAATGTTTTAGTACGAGCCGATCGTTTTTATATCAATGTAATTGTTTGCAGAGAGAATGTATTGTTGTAACAAAGTTTTAAATGTTGAGTTCGCTCTGCACTTGATGATTTGATATGTTAATACAAGTTAGTTATTTACATTGCTTAGCTAAATTTTATGTTATATCCCATCTACATATAAAGTCGTTGGATCCCTTGTATCGGATCGCACTGGATTTACATTATGTTTCTATTAGTAACGATTACTGTTAGTTATGTCCTCGTTGATCCGAGATTGCGCCCGCGGCGAGCGCACCCTTCCGCTAATGAGTTTTATTTTATTACTATTTTTCTGTCAGTTACTCTGTATGTTATGTAAATAAACTTTTTATGAAGAAACTATTTTGAATCATTTCATTCATCTCCTACCATTCAGTCGATTTCTGTATATTTACGAAAAAAATTATCAATACATTCACGGCGATAGACAATTGAGAAATCTGGATCTTAGTATTCCAAAAAAGGATATTTTTACACTTTACAATGTGACTAGTTTTCGAAAAAGAAAATTATGTTATAGTATCGATATTTAGTTGGCATCATAAATAAATACCATTAGATGGACTGTTAGTGTTGCCAGGACAAAAAATAAACGAGTTAATTAATATTACTCTATGCTATGCTCTAAATAGAAATAAATAATGTAGATCGGTCGGCAATTAAGTCATCGGCCCTTTATCGATAGATTCACTCTACACCTAACCTAAATTCTTAATATCAAACACCGGACATTTTACAAACGAAAAATTTTTACACTGCCATAACAATGGAAATAGGTCATCCACAACAACGGGCAATATCTAATTCAATAAAGTTATTATGTAACAAAAATTCACAACTTTCTTTCTTATTTGAAATGGGCAATGACTTAGTTACCAACCTATTATGTTAATTATCGATAATTGCATAGTTTCAAAGATCAGCAACCGCCCATCCCATTACCAGTATTGCACTAGTTTGTGGTATTTCAGGCAGGGCTTTAAAAACTTGCTTCTTGTACAATGTCTAAGACTTAATTCAGTCAGCTGATGTATTCAGGTTTAGTTACTTGGATGAGTGTCTGCTTTAAACTATTTATTTTTGCATTCTCGGCTTGTTCCATATTCATCTATCAAGTGACTCGTTTAATATAAAAAAAATACTTAGAGTCAGCGGTTGTTTTTATTAACATTTGTAAATACCCAGACATAAATCTATATCAAAAAGCTGCATGATATCATGAAATTCACTATTGAGTATTGTTATAACGTCCTTCCAATACTTCCGCCGTGATTCCGAATCTTGAATTTGAATGTTGACTTGTTTTAGTTCTGGAAATATAATTTAATATTTTAATATAAGTAAGTACACTATTTATAGTTTATGTATGTTAGTGTTAGAGTGTGCAATTACATTATTCCCCTCGTGATATTCATCATAAAAAAGTGTTTATTCCAAGAAACAAGATTTATTATTTAATTTCATAGGATACTAGCTGTAGGTACAGGCGCGCGTTGCTACGCATATCAAAAAATCAACATTTCGACTGCATCTCATCAACCATGTGTCCGATAGATATAATTTTGGTACCAAAACCATTATCAGAGAATTCTGAACAAATTTGCTAAACACCTCGATGCTATATCTTCCACCATTTCAGAGTCTATAAAGGACATGCAGACACATTCATTTTTATATATAAAGAAGAAGAAGAAGATAATTATTAAGTATCAACTGAAGTTACATGATTTAACTCCCCATCCCCTCTACCATAGGATGTCGCATGTAACCTGTATCCATCCGTCGTAAACATTCCGCAGGTGCCGCAAAGGATTGGAATCATTTCCCTGCGTCGGCGTTTCCACCCGATTACAAAGTGGACGTCTTCAAGTCAAACATGATACTAAAGCGCTTTAAAATCTACTCTCACTTCTGAAGTTACCATCAGGTGGAATAGGTAGTGGTCAACCATTAACATATAGGCTTATGACAGGGTAAAAAATTGTGTTATTAAAGTCGATAACGTAATGTGCCTTAGAAAAAGTTCTAGTTGGTAGAACATAGCGAACACGTACTGTCACAGACTCCACAGGCGATAATGTTTAGCATCCTCCTCAGGTCTACTTCATCTTCAACAACACCCTTGTAAAAGAACCGCACGAGCCGCGGCATCAGTTCGAAAACTCGTCTCAAAGGAAATACACTTCGGCGCCACTGATGGATGCTGACTGTCACTAAAATTACGAAGCAACACTTAATACCGAGATTGAGTAATTGACAGTATTAAAAATAAAGAGTTTGTTAAACAAGTCTTAACACATTATCTATGAATTATAAAAAACGTTCTGCAGTTAAATCACTTGAAAATAACTTTTATCCAAAAATCCAATATAAAAACTTATCAAGCTTATCAGTACATTATTTAAATTGAATTAGCGTATGTAACCTTTAATGGTAGATACCTGAAACTAAAGTTCGGTCATAGCTACCAAAACAAACAAAATCCTATCTCTCTCCTATTCCTCTCTCCTAATAGATACCTCTATTGTCTATTTATATACACTTGTCTGGCTTATTAAGCCCTAGAGTAGAATCAACGGAGTATTGTTTTTCTTGTTGTGTTAATAGGTAAATTCTGGATAGATTAATATAGATGGATTGCCGGCACAACAGTGAGTCATGATTACAATGTATTTGAAACAACGACATTATTAATATTATTTTTCGACTGTAATTGGCGAAGTGAACAGCTGTTTTTTTTTTGCTTCGCATTTAAAATTCTTTATTATAGTCGTCTATATGTTTATCAGCGCGGACTTATTTTTAAGGTTTTATAATAAATATGTATAAAAAATATATTATTAAGTCATTAATTAATGTTGTTGATTATCTTTTCGTGAAACCCGCCTTACAAGATACCACATCCTTGCTTATGTCTAATAAAATCTGCCCTTTTGAGTCTGTTAAACGGCTCTTACCGAGGGTGTTCGCGTAATGATAAGCGATGTGTCGGACGAAACAACTCAGATCGGAGTGTTGACGTTGGCCGAGGTCCAAATCGATGCCAACCTGCAGGTGAGTCTCCCGGAGCGGTATACTGGGTGACAAGAAACGTCTGACAGTATCGTAGTCTCCGATGCGAACTGTTATCACAAAAATATTTGCCTTCAACCCATTAATGGCCCACTACTGAGGAGGTCTAGAGCATACTCCACCAAGCTACTCGAATGCGGATTGGTGGAGGGGTCAGTGGCCAACCCAAGTGTCGGAAGTTCTCAAACCGCCCGAAGACCTCCGACATGACTTGACGACTGCTATGTTCATAGCAACCGGGACTGTCGGCTTAACGTGCCCTTCGAAGCACGGAAACGCTCAAGAAATTTTTGCCACTAGCGGACACCCATCCAGATACCGACCGCGCCCGCAGTTGCACAGACGATCGCATAGGATCGACGCGAGCCGCCGGGCTATGAGCGCTTCAAAAATATTAACTGTACCTATTTATCATGAGATTACAATAAAACAATTAAATAGAAGTAGTGAAACTAAATAAAGCACCTAACTTTCTTTTTTCTGTTATCTTTTTCAGCCGGGAACACATTTTATTTTATTAATTTGTTAGATTTACCAACAATTGTCACAATATTACATACAGAGGTGCAACATTATATTCTAAATGTACAATTATTTACAGGTAAACAGCACGCTATTAACAATGCAAACATATAATTAGGATACTGAAGATAAGTGACTTAAAGAATATTAAGCAACAAATTAATAACGACATTTTTGAAAATGGTTAATCTACTCCTTTGGAAAGAAATATACATTTGAAAATGAGAAACGGTCGAATTTAATTTCGTATAGTATTAGTGATAGGTACCATTTAAAATCGTGTGGCTTGTTTCCTGTTTTACGAGTATAAGGTAGTTACGTAAAAGACAAAACCTTCGTATAAACAAAGTATCTCTACTTTCATTTGACGACCCGCGTGGCGTAATGGTCACCACGCTGGACCGTCGTTCGAAGTGTCCTGGGTTCGATTCCCAGCGAGGCCGAAATTTGAATGATGAGTTTAAATTTCTGTTCTTATTCTGGTGTGTATGTAATTCTGTTTCTGTGTAGTCCATGGCACCCACGATACAGGGTATTCTAGTGTGGGGCTACGAGTGTTGCGTTATTTATTATTCAATTATTCAAGAAATATATCTAAAGTACAAATTGAACCCTGTTAAGCAGAAAAGTTCCATCAGCATTTTTGTAATTTTAAGTAAATCTACCTTTTTGAAAATCGGGGGTGTCATGAGACATAACATGTACATTTTTTTAAAGTAATATAATAGTGCATGTTCATTGGTAGCATTTCTGTAATTCCTGAAAAACTTGATATGTAGATTATGTATGTAACTCGATTTCATATAATATGTTGACTGGATCTTTTCTGCTTAACAGGGTCCATTTGTACTAAAAACGACAGATTCAAAATACGTTTAAAAAGAAAGATTAAATGAAAATTCATTAGCTGATGTTACCGTCGTTATACAAACAAAATCACCGATCATGTTATATTCATTTCAAATACCTACAGTTCATCAACTAAACAATATAAATGCATGTTTAATGATGTTGATATGATGAACATAAGACGTATTTTAATTGAGCTGTCTGAAAATTCTATTCACAAATAACAGCGATTCAAGAAACATTTGTTTTGGTATTGAAGACCACTAGAGCAGTATAATAAAGATAATAAAGACGGGAACGTTTATTTTAAAAGAAATAATGATGACAATAATGTTTAGGACTGTTGAAGATCTAAAGACTTGAGTTTTTAGGACCGTACAGCTTCGTCATTAATGATTTTATTCGTCAAATTTATAACGAACTCGAATAATTATGAATACATTTTTGCTTTAATTAGTGCTAATGATGTATACGCGTAGGTACAAAGTGTTATTATGTGGTGGATTTTAACATTTGTTTTTACAGTGTTTGTGTTCGAATTCTGCGCCATCTGTAATTTTCAAAGATTAACATGAGAATTCTTAATGGCTTGTATTTAAACGCCGTCCAAAAATGTACCTATTTTACTTCCAATAAAATTCGAAACGTTTACCAAAATGTATAAATGGTCACCAAAATAGATGTCGCCGGCTTCTTCCTCTTTGCGGTAATAAAATCATAGCAACCTAACCTAAGCGTAAATTTGGTGCACAATCAATATTATTTGTTGACCATTTATCTTTTTTGGGAAGCAAAAGGAATAATTGTTCAAGGCGTGCAATTATCCTAACGTTTGTTTATTTATTTTGCATCATAATATGACATACTTTAGGATCTTTTTTATAAAGTCAACTTATTATTTTTGGAGTTAGTTAATTTATTTTGTACTTAGTCTTAGGGTTTCCCATGAGGTCAGTGAACTAACTTCTGGTGGTCTC
>DWJN01002393.1:0-15364 GCA_018248895.1 Carystus phorcus | reverse complement strand
CCCGTTTTACAGTTAGTGTTGTGGAGCCCACCGATCCCCTTTGTACGATGCATTAAGTTAGCTTTAAAATGCATTGCTTAACTTGTGGTAACTAACAACAAATAAAAATTCCTAACATCATGTCAAAAAATTGTGCTTTATTGTGCAAAAAATATTGCTAATATAGTGCGAAAGTAATACGATCGGAGAATTAAATGAATAAGTATGTTAAAAAAATAAATATCTCAGTATTCTTTAAAAAAAAAAATTTTTTTGGAGCTTTTTGCAGAAGCGAATAGTCTTTAAAGTCGACCATCTATTTTAGAAATGTTATCTGCAAATGCTTATTCTGCTGGAAACTCAGGTATTCTACAAAATCCATTATTGTGTAGATAAATCGTTATTATTTAAAATTTTAGGAGTTAATTTCCTACGGTTCTCATTATCAACACAACATTTATGATATTAACAAGATACTATTCTCCAGAACTACAAAAATGAAATATTTTCTTCTACACCAAAGTTAAAAGCGGAGGATTGTTCGAGAATCCTTTAACTTTCTTTAGGTTATGACATTTATATTGAAGTGATTAATAATAAAATTACGTATACAGCAAATAATACATCACTTCAGAAACTTAACAGTGCCGTTTTGCTTATAAATGTTATAATCGAATTCGGACCACCTGCGTCGAACACGTTTTTAAGTTACGTTTTTACGATAATGTTAAATGTATTATTGACTTATTACAAATTTATATGTCGACACGTTATATGTCATGTCAGAACAGCCGTAGCCTTTGTGATTTATGCTCATTAAATGTATGGTCCTGGGTTCGAATCCTACATACATTTGTAATACAAAGGTGTTTGCTATTTATTTGAGTTTCTTACGATGTTTTGTCCATTATTTTTGAAGTAAATGTAATGACGAATATTTTAAGAACTTAAATTATAATCTATTAATAAAAATTTTTGACCCTGACAGATCGTTGTCACATAGTAAAATAATCCTTTATAATTATTTTTTAATTAATTTTCAAATAAAATGCTGATGAATACTACTGTCAAACTACTATAACTAATTAATGCCTTAAATTATTCAATTAATTTCATCAACTCGTAACAAAAAAACAATCTCCTAACGTATAATTAATAACATTAACAAATGTATCTTCTCAGCAAAATAATGTATTTACGGCCCGATTACAAATTTGCGTGATTTCGTTTAATGGGGATTCTAATCAATGGCTATTTGGTCAGCTGAAGTGGGTCCAAATGAGGACCCCGTAACTAGGACAGAGTAAGTACTGTGAATCAGCGTTGAGTGTCGCGTGACGTCCCCTATTTGTCCTTTAATTAATAGACAAATCTCGGCCATTAGCTCGATCTATTTTCTTTTAACTTCGCCGAAAATTAACCTTTATAGACGGACAATTAATCAACATTAGGTTTGTTAATATGCTTAGTTTTTTATTATTGTAAAACTAATATGTGGGCATGATTCCGAAATTTTCTTGTTTAATTTTGGTTAAGAGTGTGTTTAGGCAATTGGAAAAACAGTTAAGAGAGTATGTTAAGCGACTTACGAAAGCACGCTCCAATGTAACACTCGAACTAATTATCGCTTTGATTCTATTCATTTAATATATGTATATGCCAATTATCGTTACCTGTTAACAATTGAAACTTACAACAATAAAATAACAATAATATACGTCGTAAATTAGATTTAAAAATTCTCGTAAGAAGGTAGGTATAAGGAACGACGATCTTTGGATAGAATTCGCACAAACCGTTGCTAAGTTACTAAATACAGAACTTGCGCCTATTATAGTTTATATTTGTGTTATATGTAGAAGTTATATTGTAAAAGACGTGTTTTAAGGGGTCAATGTGACCAATGTACGAGTAAACAGCTGTTAACAGATACAGAGCAAGTTTTGCAACATGTTCAACTTCAATTGCTAGTTAGAAGTATAGATATAACGACTTAGATTAGCTTGTCGTTTTATCTGATAAAACGATGCAATAACATTGCAAATAAATAAATCCACCATTAGGCCCTGGTTTCAACGTAAACTAATGTATCCGATAGTCTATGTTTTATATTTATTTATGTCAGCTAGGTCATACACCGTGTTCTCATTAAACTGGAAGTAAAGAACATACCTAAAGAGCTCTAAAATTATTTGATTCTTCGTTTGGGACGATTGGTTTAGGCTGAAGAATGCGAGTAGTCTTATATCAAATATGTAGCAATAACTAATGCCATAAAATATTGCACGTATAAAAATCAAGTCCACGCTTTCGACATTTGTGTTCGGTGAATGTGGTAATGTTTTATGTATAGAAAATGTGAACAGAAGATAGTTCGACCCCCAATTCAGTGTCTTTGTCTGTCCAAATGTCTCTCACGGCTAGGAATCGAACTTAGTACCTTCACTAACATATTATCAATAACACCACAGAGTATGCTGTTTATGACAGTTTTAAAGTTAATGGCCCACTACAGGGTATGGGCCTCTCCTCATCACTAAGGGGGCTTAACTTAGAGCATACTCCACCACGTTGCTCCAGCGCAGTTAAGTATACAACAGGGTGCAATAATTAAAACATTTTCACCAATGTTGGAATCTCACGTATTAAGATATCCTAGTTAAAAAGGTATTGTGATAGCGGTGTACCGAGTGTGTGTGTATTGTAGTAGATATGCATTTACCAAAAGCAAAAGTGTGTTCATTAATGACCTTATATGGGGTTCATTACGGTAAATACAGCCCCACACAGCGAACGTCTGTCATCGTGCGCTAATCATGCGTTGGGCGCGGCAGTGTGGCAACATTCGTGCTTAGGGTTGTCTTGTGCATCGGAAACTACGAAACCGATCTTAATGAAAATTGCAGACTATAGTTTCGTTCAACTTAAAAGATAGTAGGATAGTTTTTATTTCAGTGACATCATCTTAAAGGTTAACTTAATAATTTCTCGGAGCTAAATATCTCGGAGATAAATGCTCCGACTATAGCATAAAATTCTAAAAATGACCAGCTTCTTTAACTCTACGGTGAGAAATCGTACGGAGCTCACTTTGAAGTCCACCACTTCTTTTTATTCGTGAAGGTGTATAGGTTAACTATAAAACTGTAACTGGGCGCCACGGTGACCATATTGACTTAGTCCTCGGCGGTCACTACAGATGTCGATATAACCTTGTAGCAATAGGATTACCAACAATATTTTCTATTACAAATTAAACATTTTTATACACAAAACTTTGCAATTATTTATAACTTCAATGAGTTTTTAAAAGATGGCGGTGTAATTTACTTAACTGGCACAAAACATCAACATTTATTAATCAGCTTACAAGTTTATAAGTACCATTTTTATTTGTTACAGTATCTATAAATAATCATATAACAAATGCTGATATAAATTTATTCTCTTCTCTTCAGCTGCAATTTATTTTTAATCAGCAATATAAACATTTAAACTAATTCGTAATATTCCAGTCTGATAATGACAAAATAGCACCGAGTTTAAGAAAATATTTTAAGGAACGTAAGGGGCTATATGATCCTTGAGTTCATACAAACCTTTTGTCGTGGTACAACTTTAAAAAATATTGAACAAGAGAAAGTAATGGCGCCAGGTGGATTGATCACCGTCTTTTCAAGCGCAGTACGAATAGTTTTTTTAGACAGTTTTCGTTTTATCCTGATAAATGTTACTGGTCGTTCACCAACCCTAACCGGACCAATGACATATGGGTAAGGGCGCGCCTGCCGAATATGGATGCACTTTAAATACACCGTTACTGGAGTTCACATGATTAATTATAATCAAGCGTCGCTTGTAAACATATAATGGTATTTGACAAGAGTTTTGATGTGTTTTTTTGTTGAACGAAACGAATGTTCGGAAGAGTCTTGATAATTGAATTCAAACGTTATGTTGAATTCAAGAAAGATAAGATCACTTCAACTAAAATTTTGCAAATAAAATCAAACGAACATACAAATCATACTAAAATACGCAAATCGAAGTAAATTACTTACATACATACTTATTTACATTATCAAAATGCACTTACTCAATCAATTATAATATTGAACTTGTAATTAAAAATGTCTTTAGCTTTCTTCATTGCATATCGTAGCAAAATTTATGAGGAATTTACATGATATGATAATGAATACTGTTACCTAATAAGGTGTTTACTACACTATAATTTAAATAAGTTGATATTGCGTATATTTAAATGTAATTACAATAAATTAAAAGGAATATGTTACAATGTCAACATACGTAATGAGTGATGTACGTCGCGCCGGCGCCAGATTATCTGATTAGAATGCTGATAATTCATGCCGCATCACTAAACACCTGTATCGTTTTATTAACAGGTTATTTATTTTTAATAATTGCATATTATATTTTTTAACATTTCTCAAATGTGTTTCCTCGTTTGTCAAAATAATACATTTAAAACGCACTCATACACAATATACAAACTGTATTCTCCATTGTTGATGGAAGTTAGTCATTAATGTCACCTGATGCGTGCGGATTATATTCTTTACGTAAAATCTTATTTTACATCAATTGTACGATCTTGTCCCTGTAATGGTACTGTCACTTCGACTAAACAATTTTAAAATTATTAAGCTCTAAATTGAAGGGACTGTAGTATTTTGTTGAGATAACCTTTTAATGTGGGGTGGCGTATTTTAACCCCACCAACATGCCCTCTCACTTGCGTCTTCCGGTTAAGTTTTATCTTTGTTAAAATATGTTTTTATACATCCTGCCGATATATTAAGTGAATATCCAACATTGACATCGTATGACGCTATCTTTTTATAAGTATATAGTGAATAATGTTTAGAATTTTTTTGAATTATAACATTTATCATGTTTTATACGAAAGGAACACTACGAATTATTATTGACGCATCGTCAAACTGACGTCTAATTGGTAAGGTATACAAAACAACTTACAATATTCTTTATATAGCACGTTTCGTTGAAATTCTCGTACTTATTCGACCTTTAAAATCTCACATAGCTATAACCGTCTTACACACATATAAAAAATATATGAACTAATATTCGCAATATGAATCATCATTTTTTGCAATGAAGGGTGTACACTAGCGATGGTTAATGGGTCAATATTCGTCGGAGCCGACCATCTGTTCGGGCAATAACGGCGGATGAGTGGGTGTGGGAGATGTGGTTTTGTCTAAAAACTCTCTCTATTTATAAACATAACTGTAACATAAATTAATGTTTTAGATTATTTTTGCTATTTTCTATATTTTAAAGCTAATATCTGGGATTAAAACAGCCGTCACGTGGTAGTAAGTATTCAACGATGGCTACGTCTCAGGCACGAAAGGCAATACCGACGAGATGGCGGCAAAAAATGGGAGCTGTGAATTTGAATTCACAGAATTTGTTCACCGTGATATAAAGCCGATGATAACATAGAATTTGTCTATCGAGGCATTAGGTATTTCTATAGGATTAGTTACTGATTACTAGATCATTAACTAACTTTAATAGCAATATATTATTGTGTTTTATATGAAAAAATATAATTGATTCTGAATTAGTAGTTAGATTAAAAAAATCGAGCCATTGGTGTCCGTATTCTTCTATTTCTGCATATAGGCGATCTAATGTTTGACTAATGGCTATTTCGACCCAACATTAACACCAATATCAAACAGTACAACACATCTTTCCTAGAGGTATCTTTACACCCATTTAAGCACCGGTATTATTCATCGTTTACACATACATATTCTATTATCATTCGCTAAACTGAATTTGTGAATACAACATAATCAAATTGACAAGTAAACATGACGTCATTATACTTTAGTATGAACTTGTGATTTATTTGTGTGATTTACATAATTTCCCTGAAGTGTTTACCGATCTTTAACATCGGCCATGTCATAATTTTGTCGGAGTTAATTTCAAGTTTGAATTTCATGGAACAATAAGGTAAGATTTGAATAACAAATCCTTTACTGGCACGTGAAATTAAACTGAATTAGTTTGGATCAAGAAAAGTGTTACTCACATTTACTGTTAAATTAAGACTTTCCTATAAACGTTACCAAGAAACTCTTATCCATTCCACATTCTCCTTTTTTCATTATTTTTGGAACTTTGGAAGTAAAAAAAAACCCGGGGTCTATCCTCTTATGTCTCATCCATCGGTCAGTTTGCATTTAACACATAAGTTCTTGGATTAAAAAACGGACTGAACTTCTTTTACTGTAGAATAGATATTGGCCGTATTTGAACGATCTTCCTACCTTCAGCCTATTAATGGCCCACTATACTGATCATACACTATACTGGTCTCTCCTCATCACTGAGGAGGTCTAGAATATATTCTACCACTCTGCTCCGGTGCGGATTGGTGTAGGGGTTAGTGGGCAAGTGGCGGAAAAATTTAAAGCTGCCTGAAGACCTTCAGCATGACTTGACTACTGTTATCGTAATAACAACTGAGACCGACGGCTTAACGTGCTCTCTGAAGCACGGAATCGATCAGGAAATGTTTGCCACTAGCGATCATCCATCCAGGTACCGATAGCGCCCACAGTTTCTTAACTCTGTCGATCGTATTGGATAAGTACAAAAAATATTTATGTTACACTTACAATTATATTATTATTTAAAAAAACATATCCGTATTATATCCAATTCTGGCATATCCTTGAAGTAAAATTTAATATAGTTATTATCCTGTTAATGCATAACGTTTGGTTACAATACACACGAAATGGTTATCTTCCGGCGACAATGACGTGAATGCAACGCCAAACGAATCATTGGAAGCCATTGTACGTATGGGATTAGTAAAACAAACCGTTTTCCTCTACCTATTGTCTGTACTATAATTGTTAAGTAACTTTATTTTTTCGTTTCATTATAATTCTCTAAAATAAAAAAAAACAATCCCAAAACTTTTTCTAGGACAGAGAAAAAATCGTCAATAATAAGTACCTATAGTCTGATTATTGTTCAATAATAGTAACGGTAGGTGTATCGAAGTTTGTGATTAAATCGGATAAAGATGATTTGCATATCCTTAATAATGTGTAGGGAATACTTACCTATAGATTTCTTTTAAACTTAGTAAACGAATTCTCGGTATATTTAATATGTACATACTAACCAGAATCGAAATAGAAAATAACAGATATCATCGAAGGTATACCTCTCTGAGGAGTACTTGAGATCGTAGTCTGCAAAATAAATAGGTAGCCGACCGCTTGATTGCCGGTTCAAAGACTCGCAATGAATTTTACCCCGAACTTTTCACATTAAATCACGGCCAATTAGTCTACAATTTATACTATAATCCTAGATAAGTGAAACAATTTAAACAATGTTTGTTGTCATTAATCTAAATTATTTTTGTCATTAATACTATAATAATTTTATGGTTCTTCTGGTTATAAAGACAACAGTTTCTAAAAAGTTTTTATATTATAATTCATAAAAGTTTATCTATTTACTGATGTATCTAAGAATAATAAAGCTATAAAAAGGCCAGTTTTACCTTTATTATTTAAATATTTTGTATGTATGGAGAAATATTAAACTCTTAAATATAAAGTGTGGCGTGGAGGAAAATTAAATGATAATGAACAAATTAAATATGTCAAAGCAAGTATTAAGGCTACAGACTTTCCTTGCGTAAAGATATTCTAAAGAGACGCGCATATTTTATTAGATTTTTTGAAAATACTGTGAAGGTCAAAGTTTTCTTTCATTCCAGAGAACTGCTGTTTCAATGTTTTCAATCATGTTTTCCGAACAGACGTCACATTTGGGTTTATTCTAAAAAGGTTCGATAGAGAAAGGTCTTAGAAGCTTTTTCTGCGAAGTTGATTGAAGAGAAGTCTCTCACTGCCTAAGGTTGAATATACTTTTATAAAAACTACCTACAAAAATTTTTAACTATGAAATATGTTTATTCAGTTGCATAAACTTGTTCCGCATTCGTATTGCTATGAAAAATGCCACATTAGGTTACCCACAAATGACTTTTTGAGTTCTGTTATCTAAAAACCGTGGTGATTAATGTATTAATAGATTTTATCTTTATTTTTTCATCCAAACCTCCCAAAGAACGTTGTTGTTCCGTGTCAAGTATTTTCAGTAATTTACTATCCATCGATCAAGTGAAGTGTGGTTAACTCCAAGAATGTAATTAATGAAACACTAGAGGGTTAATTCAATTAAAACTTTGGGACAAACGGAAGTGTCAGTGAATTCCTGATCGAATTAATTTGATGTTATTTATAACATGGTTCTAAGAATTGCAAATGTTTTTTTAACATCTTGTTACGTATAATAGAATTACGTAAATTAATATTTAACTACATGTAGGTACTGTACTTGACACTGATAGATAGATTTGATTATCATTATGAAACAAGTACCGTTTATTTTATCATATTAAATTGCTCTAATTCCAACAATTTAGCATTTTTAATTCTCGAAAAAAATAATACACATTTATCTGTTTTAATATAAAAATTGTATACTTAAAAAATAACAGAATATTTAACGAATTACTCGTATAGATATTTATTTATTTCTGTATGTACCCACCATATATTGTTTTTTTACTTACTTTACTTTAAACCATTAATGACCCCTACAGAGCACGGGTCTTTCCATAGGAAT
The DNA here is from genome assembly GCA_018248895.1 of Carystus phorcus. Classification (NCBI taxonomy): domain Eukaryota; kingdom Metazoa; phylum Arthropoda; class Insecta; order Lepidoptera; family Hesperiidae; genus Carystus; species Carystus phorcus. The sequence continues at coordinate 6,661 of DWJN01002393.1, read as the reverse complement.
AAAGAGTCTTAGAGCATACCACATAACCTCGCCGCTCCAATGCGGGCTGGTGGAGATTACTATACTAAACATATACTATCATGAACACTATAAAGTATAATACTTAATATCTCAATAAAACTGGTCTAATATCTTTTTTTTATCTATAAGTTAATGCTTGAGAACAATCTTACCTGACGTAAGCAGTGATAGTACCTTTTCATTTATCTCGTTAAGTTCTATCCCTAGTTCTTTTGTATTTGTTTTAGTTTCTAACATCATCTAGTCATTTAAAACCCTACCTTAACGTGATTTATTTCAATCGTAACATATAGATTACGTGTACGAAATAGGAAAATGATATTAAGGAGTTGCAATACTCAGAACAATTTTATTTGTAATTTAATTTCACCTAAGCAAATTGCGTGTCATCATTGATGTAAAGTCTTTGCGCATAGTATAGTAGGTACGTTGTATACAGCATAACAAAACACTTATGTCCGTCTTGTTTCACAGCGGGTAAATAACAAGTAAAGTAGGAAGAACGTCAATGAATTGATAGAGCGCAATTAAAACGTTCACAGGACGGTGGTCACAATGGCTGTGGATTAGCAGGAACTCGTGAATCAGTAAAGTAATTAAAGCGTAGGATTCTGCGCACCTGGTACAAAGTCGCTTCATGTCGTAATTTGCTGTATGAGTAACCATAACACAGTCTTACTTACAGAACTCCAGTTATTTTATTTATTTACTAATAGCTGTTTCACGCACGCATTGCGCATATTAAAAAATTAAATTTAAAGTCTGCGTATGTCAACCATGTGTCCAATCCAAGTAAAATTTAACATTTTCGACTATTACTCATTAACCACGGATACATACATCGATATATTTGTGATACCAAAACCTTCTTCAGACAATTCTGAACAAATTTGCTGAAGGCATCAATGCTCTATCTTCTACCATTTCAGAGTCTATAAAGGACATAGAGACAAACATTCATTTTTTTATATAAAGATTTATTTACCCATTTTTAAACGTCTTAAAAAAGAGACGTTTCCAATTCTGTAGGCCTTTTTAAAATGATAACTAGGTATATGATAAAGTAAAGTAAGTCATAAGCGAAGAGAATTAATTAATACAAAAAATAGACATAATAAATACGCAAACGTTCACCTGAAAGTATCACATCAAGAATTTAGTAATCAGTATTTATTAACAAGTACACAATCCACGAAGCACCGGTATCGTTAAATAATTATGATATTTGGAGTTGCTTCACGTTGAATGAAAAATGTTCCTAACAATATAGAAATTAGTTTTTTTCTGGTAAAGTATTAGCTAAAATTATTCGGTACTCATGTTCTCCTTTTTTAAAATAAACCTTTATGCTCATAATGAAAATACACGCATGCAATTCTACGAAGCCTCTCACGTCTTTCCTCTGTGAAACAAGTATCCTAAGTTCTTTTTTCTAGAGGAAACGGAAGATACTTAAATACATTTACAGTACGGAATTCAGTCTTCACCTGATTTGGTAGCATGTCGGTACACATTGATCAGTATTCGTGTAAATTCTTATAATATATGGTTGTATGCAAGATAGCCCATGTCCTATAAGGCCGCAGTCGCCATGGTGCAACGTATCGTAGATGCGATGCTAATTAAACAGATCACAATCACTTCCATTGAGCTGCTGTTGTGAATGACGGGCATTTTAATTCCATTCGAAGGCCTGTGATTTTGAATTTCTATCAACATAGATGTGTATGGGAAATAGACGAGCTTCAATGGTAAATGTAAATGCATCTATTAAGGATATTTACGCTACATGCTTTTATTAACTTAACCTGTAATCACTTCACGCTTTTGTAAGATAAAAAGTATTCTTATTTTTCCTTATTTATTTTTTACAATTTTCTACTTTTTTGTTTGGATCACAATTAAAGCGTGTTTTTATAATTTTTCGAAACAAATATTACAAACGAAAATCTTAATCCTTAGTAAAAAAAAGCAAAATAGTAATAGAATTAATAAAAAGCTCTTTACATATACCTATTGTTACGAACTTTCCAAGTGCGAGAGAAAAATCAAGCACATTTTATATGACACATGTTTTAGCATAGTTGCTATCGTTATCATTACTTCATATACAATATTTTGTAAATTAATCAAGTTGAGCTACCGCAAATATATTCGAGATTAGCCTGACTTTGAAAACAGCGTCGCTATTTAAAGACTTGCAAAATAAATATACTCGTTCGTATCTGCTTTAAATAACCGTTTTAAATATATTTTCTCTCAATAAAATAAAAAAGGGAACCGGTAGTAGAAGTATGTTACAATTAATGATCGATATAGTGATTTTCAGTTGGAATTATATAGATTATGGAGCAAGGTAAGGTTAAGTTAGGTAACCTGTCCCGTGACCACTCGGGAAACAAGTCACGGACTAGTCGCTAGAATGCATCCACCGACGACGCGAGCGATTCCTCGAAGTCAACGCGTGAGAAAAACTTGCATCCATCGCACTAGTCCCGATATCGACAATTGCTACTATTTATAAGTGTGTATCATCTGCGTTGATGGTCTTTGAACTTGAACTCGTTTATGGCTTTAATTTTGAGGCGTATCTTCAGATTTGGATATAAAAATTCATTCCTAAGAATAAGTAACATTTATTACATCAAATACATGAATTTTATTATTAATATTAATATATGAATAACTTGGATGTTAACTATATCAAGACAATAGTAGTTGCAGTTTTATGATGAATAGGTATAGATTTGAAAACATATCAATTTTCAGAGCACATTACTTTCTACACGAATTTCTTTGCTATGTTACAGAATCCTTGAAACATTTATTTGAAGGATTCAGTATTGTAAGGTAAAAAACCTCATCGAACTCAGTAGTCGAGAAGATAAAGCAAGTTTCAATTTGAAAAGAAGTTTTATTTTTATATAGAAAACAGTTGTTCGGTTCAGACTATAAATTTGTATTTTTTTCCGATTTTTTACAGTTTATGTTTTTGACAAATATAAATAAAATTTTGTAAGAATTAACAGAAATGTTATATACCACAACTACTTATAGTGTGTAAAAATTTAGTTTGTCATAACATTTATAATAAAGAAATTAAATTAATTTCTTTTAATCTGCAAATTGTAACTTACATTTTGTAACTTTTGTCAAACAGGGCATAAATGTAGGGTCTCCTAGGACTCCCAAGTTGTTTAAGTCTCACTAAGAATAAAAAGTTTCTTTAGTCTGCGAAGCGTTATACATAGTTTTATATTCGTAAGTACTGAGAACGTAGCTTATAATATTGTCCTGAGTACTATTTACGGGTTCTATAGAACGGCTATATATTTTACTACATTTGCTTTCGTGTTTACATTATACTTTATAAAATCGACATAGGTAAGCTTTGTACAAAGTTGTCGTAAATTGATATTTACGGGGACGTAAAAGTAATTTAAATTTTACGACTTAATTCCTATAAAACGTTCTTGAAGTAATATAAAGGGTTGAAATGGTCGTGTAGCGTGTAAACATCTATAACTTGTATATGTATACCGGTAGTGAGTGAACTCGTATGCGAATCACTTTGATTAAAGATGTGGAACGTAGAGATTCCACTTAATTAACTTCGCAAAAGTTGAACAGATGGTTGGATAAATATTAAAGGCTTCAATGATCTTTAAGTACAAATCTATCAACCGTGCGTGTGGCGTGCAAAGATGAATAGCGGACGAGACTATGGATTCAGGCCCTTCCGATTTAAACTTATTGTGGATAACAAACATATTAATTTCAAATGATTTATGGATATTTTTACACCAATATTTTGCATTCTCATTGTAACCACGATTCATGTAACTACGTCGAAATATTGGTATAAAAACAACGTCATAAGCACCCTCTTGTATCATATTAGGCTCCGTTAAAGGTCATTGAATACTGTATTAGTACATTACCGACGTAATGTGGCAGTTTAATGCTGTTCTATACTTGACTAGCTTTACTATCCTAATTCTAGTCTGTACGTTTTTATTTAACGTGTTTCGATGCAAGTTTTAGTTCATTAACGGTTCCCTCGCTTTCTTATTGGCAATCGGAAATTGTTGATGACTGCTTACTTAGATATGAACCAAAGGCTACTTACCACATTAAACCTTCCTAATGTATGTAATTTTAAAGTAAATAAATTATATACATCTATGAAGTTATTGAAAAATAGACGAAGGTCCTCAATTCATCTGTATTTTTTTGTGTGTTTCTTTATAAGTTTTTGTTGGGTGTACCGATTTGGATGATTTGTTTTTTATTCGAAAGCTAACGGTTATTATGAGACCATATAAATTGAACGACATCTGACAAATAGTTTTTGTGTTCCCTAAAATACACATTTACTTGATGCGTGTGACTTCGGATTTAGAGTATTAATTTATTAATAACGTTACTTTTTTCTTTTGTCTATTAACAAAGCAATATTGTTTATAAAATCGGAATACAGACGAGTGTGTCGTAATAAGAAGTCAATAACTCTGATTCAAGTATCCAGTTATGCAGAGAGTGCGATCTTGCACCGACTGTTATGGCGAAACTACTTCGCTACTCACTGCAATGGATTCCCACAAAGGGACCACTTACCAACTGCATGATTTGATTTATAAGCTGAAGACTAACATCCTATTTTAAAACACTTTGAAACAGTTCTATATAGTGTGCGTAAGAACGATTTCTTAATGGTAACGGTTTGTTATAATATGTATTTATTTACCATTATTTAAAAAAACGTATAAATCCTTTACAGTAAATAATGTTCAAAATTAAAATTTTAGGAATGAATATTAATATTATTTTTGTAGGAGAAACTTTAACCCTATAAACGAATTGATTTTACGTTCTTTTATCTTAAATTATCTTTACGTTCTTTTATCTTAAATTATATTATCTTATTTATCTTAAATTCACGGCAATAATAATTACGTTACGTGTAATGTAAAATTTATATAATTGCGGACACGAAAAATGTAAAATACAAAGGTCAAAGATGACAATTTTTGTATCAAAGTTATACTAAAATTCGTATACAATGATAAGGGTTCGTATGAATTTAATATTCCATAATTTTCAGCAAACAAGACTCACACCATGTATAATGATTTCAAAGAACCCGAATTAATTCCACTCACCCAATTAAAATATAACGGTGAAACTTCTAAGAAATTTTAACATATAGTAATAGAGCTAAATTTGAAGTTTGAAAACATCTACTGGTGATATCAAAATACTTAAATGTTCGAGGCGAGAAACGAGAACAAATTGCACTGTCTTATCTATCTGCAACGTTATACTGTCCATTACGGTAAGCTCAGCTGGGTTGACCATTTTGGACTGACAAAGGAACTACTCATTCGTAATAGAATGTTAATACGCCGTAGCTGTAGAGAATAACTCTTCGCCTTGTGATTTATTTCCGCGGTTCTAGAACCGATTTCTTTGTGTTTCGTCAAGTTTTATGCGTAGGATGATTGAAATAAATGTTTCTATTTATCCATCTGCCTCCTGCTTGGAATTTATGTTTATAAAACGCTTATTCTTAATGTAATAGAGTATTAAGATTACTCACAACTCATAATATAATGAAATGAAAATTCTTTTATGTTACTAATTTTATTCATTAGTGAATGAATACGTTTGCTTATGAAAAGTTGATATGGAGCAAGGTAGTGTAAGGTTAATATGTTTAAGTCTCTTTGTAATCTTTTTTTATTGTTTGATGTGTATAATAAAATATATTGCAATGTATGTTGTGAAGATACATTACGCTACACTCATAGGTACAATCCAGGATTATTTTCCTTGGTGTCATGGACAACGCAAAACGATAAAACACGCAGGACCAAAAAAGAAATTTAAAGTCATGATTCAAATTTTTACTCTACGTAATCGAATCCAGGAAGGAAGAGTTTTTGATTGGCAGTCTCGTAAGGTAATTAGTACAAATTGTGACGAGATTTAGTAGACAATGGCTATCGGCGATTCAATCTATAGTTACGGTCACGTTCACGCATCAGTCATTGAACTAGTCCTGTCTCGTCCCGAATACTGCATCTTTAACGAACACTTCGGTCACTGCCTCAAGATTATCTCTGAAATCTCTGAAAATTTGATGTCAACTGAAATTAAATTATGAACAAATTGCAGGTTTTGGTTATGATTTTTTAAACGTATAGCACTCCAAAGATACGTACTATAGATGTAAATGACGTAAACGAACGTACTATAGACCTTTCTTTCTTCTATTTTTGAACGGCTTCTTATATTACTCATGTCATGGACGGTAGTCACCGGACAGACGGTAGTCTTACGTTAAATATTCAATACAACGGGATCGGGTTATACATTATTTTAGATGCTAATCATTAGATTCTTTCTCGGTTATTTGTTGCCAGAAAATAATATGAAACCTTTAAATGACATAGAAACCTTTATATAACTTAAAACCTCCGTTAAAAATGTTAACTTCCGTATTACTTATTAATAGAAAATCACAAGATTTTGTTACTAAGAGACCTTGAACTTTGACTACATGAGGACAAGTATGTACGTGAGTTGTATTTTCTGTTAGAGCAATTCAATTTATCTCTTCAATTCATCTTACTGAAAT
>DWJN01002392.1:0-15364 GCA_018248895.1 Carystus phorcus | reverse complement strand
ATCTAAACGTAGTACCCCTTACACAGATAAATGTCACAAAATTTTAATTTTTAATATTTTATATGGACCTATATTTTATTTAAAGCAGTCGGAATACAAGCATTACTAATCAAATAAATAAAAAAATATATCCAGGCTATAATCGTTAAAGCTCTTCGCCCACGAATCACAACAGGTACAAAACGCTTCGTGTCGCAATCAGCGCAATGCACAACACCTCTATGACACGTTGCAATGTGCTTCACATTGCTTACGTTTGGTACAAGGTGTAAAGTGTAAGCGTGCGATAATATAATATTTATTAGACAGGCAAGAATTTTAACTGATTTTTAAAATAATTTCAATATGTACAGTTCATTTGGGAATGCATTGATATGTACTGATATATCTGATGTGAAACGAATGTTTGTTTTCAATAATTTTTATCAAGAGTAGAATAAATAAAAAAAAACTTACGCTGACCATTAACTTGTAATTGTGATCATCACTTTACAATACTTGTGATTGCCGATTGAATAGTTATATAATTCATATATCTACAATTAGAAAAACGTGTTGCGACTAGAATTATATTATTCTTCGACGTTTCTTCTCCTCCATATAAAAACACAAATATGGTGGAATCAAATAAATTACATGCATACGTGTTTTACCTATATGAATAAATGATTTTGAATTTATTGCGTGATTGATTCCAGTTTTTTTATATTTATCTCTAGGTACTACCTGGCCCGTCTGCTTTTAGTCCTTCAGTATAAAAACAGACGAGAACATGTTTTACATAATACACATGTTTATTTTGTGTGTACAAAATTTAATGGAACTGCTTGTAAACTAGGCTATAGACCATAACCTAAACATCAACGAGAAGGAGTATTCGTAAATAAATTTAGCGATTAGTTAGGCCCCAAGAACCTGATATGCTTCGCATAGCTAACTAAATAATGCCATTTAAATTCTTAATTGTACAATCATGGACTAACTTATTCAGGTTTTAAGTCTTTTGTAATGTTTGGTCACTTTACTGTTCAGTTGGTAATGATTCTACCTGCAGAGCGCAACGTCGTGGTTTTGATTTCTGTCTGGATTTGATATGGAACCTATAAATGTTTGTTCTTTTATCTTCTAGGAAGACTTTTGTAAATTTGGCCCTCGTTCTCCCTCTATATCCTTTACTAATCCATAGCAGTTGGTGCAGTGCGTTAAAATGCAGTTTTACTTCCAATGGTCTACTAACTAGAACTGAACTTAATATTAGAACTTAGAAATCTTAGTACTTTACCTATCTATGTATAATTCAGATGACTCCAGTCTATTAATAAACAGGGTAACACACGCACGTCTTATGTAGTACTAAAAGTTTTGAAGAACAATATGACAGCTAGAAACTCAATTGTAAACTTTAATTTGGGACTTATAAGACATATAATCAACAATACGAAATTACTTGAGTCTGCCGCCGCTTGGAAGCTTAAGAGTCAGTTCTGATTTTCCTGTCTTTCTTCTCTCTTCTTCCATGGCTGACAACGAATCAATACCTATGGTGTTATTGATGTCCATGATGTGTGATGGACGACGGTATTCACCATTATCATCACCATCAAATGTCTCATCTACTCCTTTGTCGCCTAGTTATATAAAACAAAAGCAGATTGGCTACTTTTGAGCACTTAAATTAATGCATGAGACTTCATGCTACTTTGTTTTCACTTCGATATTAAATTCTCCACTTCTTTCCAGATCCGACAACATTGATGCATTTAGTATACCATCAAGTACCGTGTCCGCTTGTTTGTCCGCCATTATAATAACCAAAATTGTCTCGATGGCCACATTAAAATGTTTGCGGCAACAAGCGAGAAGTGAGTCACCTTAAGACACCTTATAAATGCATTTTTTAATGAAGTCGTAAAGGTTTTGTGAAAGAATACCTCGCGTCCTCGCGTACGATTAATTAATAAGGAAGTCCTCTTTCCTTTAAAATTAATCGGTTCAACAGAGTAACACATTGTGTGGTCGGAGCAATTACTACAACAGGTTGTATTGAAGGAAATTCTGCTTCTTATTTATAAACAACCTGCAAGGACCTTACTTTAATAACGTCATTATTTATTTATGCTAAATTATCGACATACCAATGCAGTTATTAATAAGCAGGAGAATGGTGTATATTTTGCTTAAATGAATACCACACCATTTATTTTTTGTTTTGATCAGAAGTTCTTAAAGCACATCTGTGAGGACTTCCTATAATATACTAATCTTCATTAAAGATTGGCTTGCTGAAGATTAAGAGGAAACTCATAAAAGAAAGTTACATGGCTTGAGAAGGGGGACATAGAAATGGTTTTCAAAGGATTGTGGAGCTCTCTACAAACCCTATGGTTTATTAATTTGCGTTACATCTTATGATATCGTCAGAAATGATACAATATATTTAAAATAATAGTAAAGGACCTCATTAAAAATTTATTGCACATTTTTATTAATTATTTTAAAGCTAATGTTAAGCTTCAAATTTTGCTTTTGACAGGGACCCAATAGCATCCGATTTCTCTCTACCTATGTTAGTCACGCAGAAACATACGGAGTCTTCAAAGAAACCCTGAGATTTTTTAATTTTTACTCGACTTTAATAGATTATTCTATATTGATTCGTCCCATCGCTACATGCTTAATTTTTTCAGCTAAGGTAAGGGTAATAATATTTTTATATAGAAATTCATCAAAAGTAAATTATAATCTTTAAAATTATAACCTTCTTAGCTATTTAATAAATAAACATTACGATTATTTTTAAGTACTAATTTATTTCTCATTAAAATAAGATAACTGGAGTTTGGTTGGTGATCTTTATTTATAAGGTAATGCGTCATTCCCTCCCACTTTGTATTTATTGATATAGTTCTGGATTGCAAAGCGTATTTACTGGGATTCTATTTCTATATATTATTATTTCTATCTCTTTTTATCGTTTCTCTTAACTTTCAGCAACATTCATGTTTCTCTATGTTCGTAACGTTTTAGCTTCTGTCTTGTTCGTGCTTATGGCGTACACTAAAATTTAAAAATTACCTTACTCAGAAGTTTTCAAATTCAAATTATTTATTTGTTCGATGTTGGTTTTACGATAATGTTTATCATCAGCAAAATAATAGGGAACATTTTACGTCCTTAGTTATAGACCTTCTGTAGTTATTACTTTTATCTTTCCATCGCTTTGTTACACAATAAAGATTATTATTATAGGATTTGAATACACAATGTAGTACTGTAAGAGGTTGAATTTCAAAATTTTGCTACTAAAACTGATGGATCTAAATGCCAGCTACTTTACGGTACTAGGTCTTACTATCGCCGCTTATAACAAACGTAAGCGCATACCAGCAAGTCCCTAACAACGTAGGCGAACCAGCCTTAAAATTCCTATACCAGCAGTCGAAAACATCAACATCTGTTTGCACTATAACATTACATAACAGTGCAACTTATTAATATCGCCACTTGAGGCCAAAGATATTCCCAGTAACATCCATAAAACATTTTATTACGAATCTTGTTGTCAACAAAGTAAGCCCAAAAGTCTCCAGGATGCATTAATCTTGAGCGAATAAACCAAAGTTCTTAAACTGGGTTGTAAAAAGACACTAAACATGCAGTTACATCCAAAAATATTGTAAAATTTTTCAAGAAATTTCCTCATGTACTATTTGGAATTGCTCACAAAGTTTAGATTTATAGAGATGCGAATTATTTTTGAACAGGACTTATCGATGATGTATCGTTCTAAGGACGTGTCATACAACCCATACAAGTCGGCCCCCCGCTTGGTTCGAAACTGGCCGTTCGTTGAATCAGCAGTCAGTGTGCTACGGCGGCGCGCAACGCACGCTAATGTCGTGCTCTCGCGCACCTCGTTCGTTCACCCCGACATTACGATCGGAGCGTCAACTGTCAAAAATTGACATTTCGTAACAAACCACGATCGATTGGACGCGTGAATCCATATCTTGGAAAAGAAAAAAAACAACAGTGCCGTGTTGTATCGTTGGCGGGTTTTTCGTTTGAATAATTCAAGCCGCGTAAAAATGTTTTGACGTTCCGCTTGGCGGGTCGTGCTAGTGTTGTGATGTTACAGATATCGATTGTGTTGTGTGTAACCTAGTATCCACTGTTTTGGTGCGACTGTTGTGTTATGCAGTTATCATGTCGCATTGATGTCGTACGCAGCTGATATGTCTATAATTAGCGAGCTACGATGGCTGCAAGACGACGAGTTGTTTGCTTTATCCTTGCAAAACGGTACCTAAGTTTTTTTATTAAGCTAGTTTTTATGCAACTTTTTATTTGCTTACCTGAATCAGTGTTAGAGATCTTACAAATTAATGCCTTGCTAACCTTGACCTTGATGTCGGTTCGATTCACAACAGGTATTATGTATTTTTTGCGCTCGTAACGATTGTAAAATAATTAAATTGGAAAGTACTTTAGCATTCTGTTATTAGAGATACAAAATTTATATATTATGTGTATGAGACATAAAATCGATTTATTATTATTATACGGGCCATAAACTTTACTGTAAGACCACACAGAACGTACCCAATTAGCTACTTAAGTACTCAAGGACTGGTAGATAAGCTCACAACGATAATTAGTCAATTTAAAACACAATTAAAATATGATATATAGGAACCTACTTCGTATTTGTAAATACAGGAAAAACTAAAAAGTTTAAAATATTCCTTGACTATATCATCAAAAATAGACATAGTTAGGTAAATATTTTGTTATACTTTAATTTCGTACGTACGAAGAATAAAAACTTCAAGAACCCTACTGTTTTTTTACTTTAAGTCCATATCGTATGTATCATTAAAAATATACACCCTGAAATTTTTAATTGAAAAAACCTTGTTAAAATATTTTTCTATATCAAAACAATGTCCATCAGTATTATTAATGACAATATCGTGTGAAAAACTCATTGTGTACATCAACATCTGTCACATCTTTATCGAACAAAACGATTAAAACCACAATTTCACACTACTTGCGCAAGAGAAACAGGAATGAATACCGATCCTACGTCATATTTGCGTCTCGTCTTACCTTCCGATGCCAGGTAAGCTGTAGGTATCAGACATTGTCGATGCCAGCTTCCTTTATCATTATGATCAAAATGCAACAACAGATGCAATGATAAATATCTGAATTAAATTGCAAGAATAATTTATTTCATTCGCGTTATGAAATTTATTTCGGGAAATATTTTCGATGATGTGGAATTTTGGTGAGCTTTTATTGTACCGTCTACCTTCATTAAGGTGAAATATTTTACAGACTTGATAATTGGATGCTGCATTCTGCAAGTTCTGTAATCAGCATCGATCTGATCTACATTCATGTAATAAATTGTAATTGATTGATTTACATGAAAGAAATTTGAGGAAAGCTATTACTTAATACCCTATTTACTAATGCAATACATTCTTATATGCTTATTGCTTATGCTAATATAATTGATGAACAAATAACAAAATTTATAGAGTAATCAATTCAAGTTTCTCAAAGGAAACCAAGAGCAGTTCTTGTAATCTTTAATAAAGCCACTACTTCCTCACTCCCAATTACGTAGATATCATACTTATTAGCTAGCACATTGAGTTACTGACTATTGACACTTTAATTATAGTATGTCAATGATGAGACAGAAATAACTGATACAAACAGTTCTCCAATACGTTCTGTCCCACCATATTAATTTTTATACACACACATTGCGACATCATCGCTTCTTGAAACACAATTATATTATTATGTTGTTGAATGAATTAAAATTTTAACAGAAGTGATAGTTACTATCATGGGCTTTAATAGTTTTGTAATACTTATTTCAATGTGAGTCAAGGTGTTAAATTCTATCTAATAACGAAAGTTTTAAAAATAACACGTTTTTACCTACTTAACTTTGCATTTATAAGTAGATGTGATAAAAAGAGTTTTGTAATTTTATTGTTTGCCTTGATAAATGAGTACTTAATGTTTTTATCGGCGCCTTTTGTATCTGCTTTAATTTTATAAATCTATTCAACTCTGTATTATTTTTTATTTCTTATGACTTTTTCTTTGTTTTGGTTATCATTTAAAATAAGTATTACTACTCTTATTTGCTCATTTTAAGACCCATGAGTTATAAAATTTGAATACTTTTGCAAACCGTAATAAAATGTTCTTTTATTGGGATCTCGTAAAATATTTTTATAAAAGACAAATAGAAGAGGTAGTCGCTTTCTTTTATATGCAAGTATTAGAAAAAATACATTGAGAATAAAATTAATCTACATCTGGCGATAAAACCTGTTATTACGCTACATCTGCATCATAAGTAAAACTACACAATAATTGCAAATGCAATTAAAGGTTATCACTAACCAAAATGACAGTAGATTAATAAATTTTAAAACGTAATTAAGTTTTGATTGAATTGCATCGTTTACAAACATTTTGGTAGCAATTTTTCAAAAAGAATAAATATCATCAATAAGACTGGATATATGTAAAAGAAACCAAATTAATCAAGTTGAAATATATCCTGTAATGGTATTAGAAAAGAATGAAATAGAAGAAACAGCAAACTAAGACCATATTTAAATAACTAACAATGACATCAGAGCAAACAAAGTGGCACGATAACACGTGTAAATTCAAAAGCAAGACAAGATTTCGGTAGGAGCAAAACGTGCAGAGATGCTAGAGCGAGCCACGATAGGTAAATAGGAAATAATGGCCAAGGTGAGCTAGATTCTTGCGACCCGCTTGTATATTTAACTTGAGCACTTCATTATAGACAATATCGTTGGATTCAGGGCTGTCGTGGGCAGTACTGACTTTTTCTTCAATTTACGTTTGTATATTTTTAAAAAATTTGTAAATTTCGGAATATATCAAGAGAACCGTTGAATATTTAGTTAATTATAAAAATATTTACTTATATTTCAATTTCAATATTCAGATTTCCTTCACAAGTTTTGAGAAAGAAACTATAGTAATTGTAAACTTGAATTTTGTTGATTCGGAAACTGCTTTTTCGGCTCAGCTCTTTTACCTATTTATATTTAGTATCTTTATTAAACCTATTACATTATGCCACCCACATGTACAAAATCATATAATATTTTTGGCCGTTCTGGTGTATAAATTAAATTAAATTCCAATTTAGTTAATTAGATACACCTTTTTGTTTTCTTGAAATAAAGTCTTAGTTGCTTGATGTTTATTAGCCAATAGTGTTTCTTGACTTTATTATGTAACTTTAACGTTTGTGTATTGTATTTGTAACAATCGAAATTTAATTGATTATAATATTAGTTTGTTAACCCTAGGCATTACAATTCATTACAAAGACAATATTACTGGCTGGAGACAAGCCGCGAACACACAGTCGTTATCTCGGAATTCTATTTGAATTTAATGTTGTAATATATCGACTCGAATTACTTATGATCTGGGATTATGTTACGATCAGCAATCTTTGGATACGATTACGTTTAGCAATTTCTTAGCTGTAATGCTTAAGAAATGATAGCTGTTTAAAATATTTTCTTCGAGTGTTCAATTCTGTTTGGTTTAATTTTATTTGAGACCAAACTCCATATTATTTATTGTCATTAATATTAAGTTCGACAAAATAAAATGAAAAGGGGCAATCATTGGTCATTCAATCATTGAAGTCGAATTTTGGCCCAATGAAACTTGTTTGAACAAAATTACAAAACAAACAATATTATGCACGATTTCTTCATATTTGAAATCTATATACTCCTATTGCTTATCTCATTGGCAAACTTATGCAAACTCATTTGTCATCGCACCTTGCATGGACAAGGTGATACAAGTGGATAATTCCTAAGCAGCTAATGTCACAATTTGGCATACATTCAAGGCCATCAGGCTTACAGCACAGTATCACAAATAAGCAACTCTCGTTTCATTAACATTAAATTGATAATTAACAATATTTTTGTATCAGCTATAAGTGACGAAACCTAGGCAAATATCTGTTCAATACACTTTAAATCTTAAGTTATGAGAGTGCAATAGTAATAATTGAATATTATAGTCACGAAAATGGGCTGTTGAAAGTTTCAAGATTGCGCAGGATATTTTAACATTTTGATCAGTCCATTCCACGGCTCCAATAAAATATTCGAAACAAATGGATTTTAGCCATTATTTAAAATAGGTAGAACAAGCCCTGCCTTTAAATGAATTGGTATTATACAGGTCACTTATTTATTTATACCAAAGAAAATTATAATAGAATAACACCCACTAACAATATTGCGGTTGTAAGAGGCGGGTACAACGTCAAAAATGTAAATTATAACCTATTTTAAAACAATAATGCATGATTCACGTTTACCTAATATGAATTACTAACTAGCTTTAACGATTTCTGCAGCTTGGTCATAATTATAACTTTCTTCATTGTTCTATATATTATTACGAGCTTACTTTGACTCTTCTCTTTTAACTTTATATTCATTACTAGACTTTGTTCTGCAATAAATTTTAAAATTACTTAAACACATTAAAATGTAAGGCGTATACCCTTCAAATAGTGTTAGCCATAGTTATAAATAGGCGCCATCTGTTAAAACCGTATTGAACTTATAATTTTTATAACCCTTTATCATTTAAAAATATTTGATTTGCCATAAAAAATATTATGAATTAACTGAGCCAATAACTGTCCTATCTATTAAATTGATTCGACAAATGTTATTCTGCATCATAAAAGACATTTTCTATCGGATCAAATATTGAATCTATACGATTCTCGACTTCACATTAAAAAAAAAACAAATAAAAAGAATGCTCCAACCGTTTACGCGTTCAGTTACATACACAGGAGTAGAAGAATTATACGCATAAATTTATTTAAATCGGTTTGTTACTTTCTGGATCCGTCGCGGAAAAACATCGTGACACGTGAATTACATATTAGGCTATAATGTATTTAGTTTTGCGAAGAGCACACTGAAATTACATTTAGGAATACGCTGGTGTATTTTAACATTCTTACATCGATTGTACGCACATGTTAATATTTCTTTCTCAATGTACAGACGAGAATCTTGCATTATCAGTAGCGATGACTTTTAATTCCGAGCTTGTCCATCAATGTCAAATCAAAGAAATAAGTACAATTGCAGTTTGTATCAAACGTTGTTACCGTATAATTATCAAGAGAATTAATTTTACTTTAAATAATATAAATAGTTCAATGGCGGATGTAACACTTATACCAAACGAAACTCGTTGTGTATCAGTTAATGATAATGATGATGACTAGTGCAGTGTTCAGCAAACGTTTTTCGCATTCGCTTTTAATGACTCTGGTTCTTACGTTGAGGTCCTAAGACTGATATTTCATTGACATTTTATTTATTATCAACCCAAGGAGGACTATTAAGCGACTCTGAAATAGGTAACAGAATCATTAAAATCGGTAACAGAGCAGATGCAAGCCAATGTTTATGTGTTAAAGCACTTTATACAGTAACCGACCTCGTTCGGATAAAGTTGAAAAGTGTTTACTGTTGTATTACTTTTATTTATTTCGATACTTTAGTTATTTGTTTTAGTGATATCATGATATCTTGCATGTAATTTTTATTCAATACGACGAAGGTAATTATTTTTATTTTTATTATGTAAATAAATCCATTTAGTGGTATCACTGAAATTGGTTAACTTAATGATTAAGAGTATTAAGAGTATTCTTAATCTTCAAGTTAACCAATTTCATCAGGAAGAGATATGGGAATTTTATTCAAGGACAGAATACAATTCAATGAAACTTACCTTTGGTTAAAAAGTACCATTGTAAAGTAAAGTGATCGAAAACGAAGCTTAATTAGTAACAATATTCTATGTTGTGTACCAGTGTATTGAGTATTGGTTCTTAATCCGTTTAGACTAATGATCATAATTCTGGGTTCGATTCCCACCGAGATAAATATTTAAACTAAAAGTTTATACTTATGTTCAATGTGCCGGTGTATGTTTTTGTGTTTCTGTGTTGTCCATGGTACCCATGACACTGGGAATTGTAGCGTTAGTGAGAAATATAATTATGTATGATATTTCTTGTATTCTACGCATGTTAAAAAAATCAAATTTATGGAAAGGTCAGCATATATTTTTATAAGAGCACATGCATTTGTTTTTGTTTATTGCAATACTCCTGGCTCTATGGACTTGTATTTTTAGTGTGATCGATCAACAAAAATCAACATTTTCAACTGTAACTCATCAACCACGTAATCGATATAATTTTACCAAAACATTTTTCAGAGAGTTGTGAACAAAATTGCTTAAGACATCAGTCCTTTGTCTCTTACCATTAAAGTCAATAAAGAAGCAAAAATTGATTTTATACATACAGATCCAATCTTAAAAAATAACAAACCAGTTGACCAAATCCTTGTACGTTTTGCCCCCGCATGATGTCACGTATGCTGACGACAGCTCTTACGTAGATTTTTCAATGGCAACAATCTCTTAATACTGTGCGTTAACATTACTTATGACGTGCACGTACTGTACTTTACGTGGAAACGCGCAAATTTTTAACGTATGTATGTAAAATGTTAAAGTGATTTCCTAGTTCTGCAGTAATTTCCAAGCACGTTCATATAAAAGCAAATAGGTTAATAATAATGTGTAAGTATTATGTATTATGTGTAAGTAAATAATAATGTGTACTAAATATGGCATTTTATTTGTCAAACACAAAATAAAATGAAGTTCAATTCAATCAAGTTCTTTTGGTTTAGGAGAAATCCTAGTTTCAAAACGAAGGCTTGAAAAACCTCTACTTACTTTGCTTTAAAAAGTTTAGTTTGAATTTGATTTTAAGCAAAGGAATAAATATAAATTCTCCTTGATTGTTCATAAACTTACTGTCATAATTACGAATTTATAGCCCTTAGCCCACTTAGAATTTCCATGATATAAAGCTTACATATTCTCAAACTTTACAGTTACTAGCTAAACCTTTTCTATTGAAAGAGGTTTAATACTGTTGTAGCGCCAAAAATATTGTACAATTGAAATTAAAAACTAATTTCACTTTCATTCAAATCCTAATGAATGATTCGATGATTCGATCGGAGTCAGTTTTAGTTGAAACTAAAACTTCTTTTAAGTTCAAATATACCCATTGGAATGACTTAGTATAATAGTAAGCATCCTGTTCGGTTACCAAACTAACTTTTAACGCGAGTAAATATTGAAAGTATTTAGTGGAAAATTTTCCAATATTAAAAAAAATAACAGTTTTTATTTTGAAAAAATAAAATCAATTTTTTATTTATTTTTCAGTTTTATATTAAATTAAATTTATTTACTATTAGCTTTCTGATTGTTAGAAGTAAATTATTATTAATAAAAAAGTATAAGGAAAACATCTAAAAAATATGTCTATTTTATTTCTTTTCCTTCCGAAATTTTTCCATGACCCACCAGTAGTAAAGGCGGAACTTTTTGTTTGTGTGAAACAGGTTGTCGAGAGTTCAAAACTTATGGTAATCGTGCTTATTTAATGTGTTAAAGTTTTTGTTCCTGTATTTAAAATTATTGGTTTTTGTAGCGATGCTTACATCATCTATAAGTCATTAATTTACAGTATCTCGCCTCGGAAATTGTTGCTTTATAAAAAAGTTATATTGTAAAAAATACGTAATGTTTTTCGAACGTGTATTTTGAAATGGGTTTTTTTCTAACTATGATGATGAGTATTCAAGGTTTTAATTTTATTGAAAACTCACGACTCAATTTTTTTTTAATATTTATAGTGCTTTATCGATAACTTACTTCGTGTTACATCACCAGGTATATTTTATACAGTCTGTGTTTTAAATAACAAAAATATATATTTTTAATAAAGATTGTTATCAATATTTTTATCATCAGATTGTTTTCTATTTATTATGCGCAAATTATAACTTGTATTGCGAAATGATATTAAAGGATATTTTTAGTCCTTAAATAAATTATATGACGTTTGATGTACTAGACTAGTGTGTATAATGCTAGCGACGTTATTAGAGAAAAATGAAAAAAAAAATTGATTCGCCATAGATCTACGCTTTAAACACTTATAAGAGAGAGACACCTATCCGTTATATGGCGACTTACAAAGACAATATAAGTAGTTTCTACTAACTTCCAGAAGAATTTAAGGAACATAAATTCAAAAACTAAAAAAGCTGGGCGATAAATTTATGAAATTTATAAACGGCTTGATAAAATTGAATTAAATTACCCTCCAAGACTTCATCACCACTTACCATCTAGTGTTCTGTTCCTCTTCCATGGCTGGCAACGTTGGTGACATCCCCGGTGTTGCTAATGTCCTTGGACGACGATGATAACTTACCATTAGGTGACGCGACTGCTCGTTTGCTTACGCCATAAAATAAGTGGCATTGTAGTTAAGCATTAATTTATAATTAATAAAAGAAGTGAAGTATATAAATATTTCATTATAATTATGATAAAAACATTTAATTGTGTTGTAAAATAATGAAGTAACAGATTATTCAAATCAAATCGAAAATGTAATTAAATTATTAATGAAATGAAAATGACGGAAACCTTTTTATATTAATTAAAGTGACATAATTATATTTAATTAAATTTGTAATTAATAATTTAACTTTATTTATTCATTGATCAAATAAGTAATTAATATTTCGTATGCAGTTTATATACGAAATAAAGGTATTAATCAATAATAAAGTATTACAACATTGTTGCTACGAGTAGATATAATTGTAAATTCTCCTAATGATTTGTTTATTAGTCGAATGATAGTACCTAAGTAAAAAAAAATCTATCATTAATGATAAGTCAATAATAATTGTGCTTTTGTTCATTAGTTTTCATGTTATTTGGGTAAGTCTAATTAGTAACATAGATACAAAATATAACAGGTTCGAAACAGGTTTGATTAACTAAAAACATTAATTCAACACGCATGTTATGTTAGTGGTATGCTGTGTGGTAATGGTTTTTAAAATTTTACTTATTGTGAAATGAAAAGCCTGCTTTAATGATACTTTCCTTTATTTTCACCACAAGACCACTGTTCAGTTCGACTCCAGATACTCCTTCTCCATCTCAAGTGACTTCTTCCATCGACAGCTCATTCTGTCACTCTCACTCGTCGATTCCAGGACTTCCACTCGTCAATTTGAACAGCGCGATCTCGAATACGTCACTAGATCCTCGTAATCAAAAGTGTAGATTAAAATTGCTAATAGATATTATTACTACATTAAATTCTTCAAAATGATAATAGGTTTTAAGAATTTTACGAATATATCTGAACTTCTGATACCTGAAGATTTTTTGAACTCCTCCTGGCTGGTTACCCACCTGCTTGAGTTGAGAAACGTTGTGGCTGAGGCTTTTAGCCAATACTTACATCTTCCGTGTTCATCGCATCCTTTGATGTTACTGACGTCTATGGATGACGGTTACTACTTCACGTGGTTTGGTTTTCTTTACGATTCCATGATGCAAGTACCGCGAGCGAATTATTGATATTAAAATTGTATGGTGAATATCAGTTAACATTAAAGTTACCTACCGCTAAACTTCATATCCACATGACCGGCATAATTTTCTTTAAATTTTGCGCAACATATTTTTTATCACAAAAAAAGTCGACTTCAGTATATTTCAGTATATTTTTTTGGCGACAAAACTCGAAGAGCAGTATATAAATTGACTTGAATCTTTTACATTGTAAGTGTGTTAATGGGAAGTATGTTTTATAGCCAAATTTTCTTATTCCCAAGTTTTCCCCAAAAATGAAAGATTTTAAAGAAAACTTATAATTGGCATATTTCTTACTTTCGATGTTAAAATAATCAGCGTTGGATCAGCGAAAGTATTATGTGGTTTTAAATTTAATATTGTACATCAAAAGCAACCTTGAGACAAATGAACTTTAAAATAACTTGGAGTTTACATGGTAACCTAATATACTAGGCAATTAAGGAACATTAAGGGAATGCACAGAGGTAATGGAGTTTAAATTGTTATAAATAAGTATGTGCAAAATCACCGCGGGCCGTTAATCGGTTTCGCAATTAGACGTCGGTTAGTTGTCCCACCGCTGGGCTTATGCTTTCATGTAATTAACTTTGTTGATCAAAGTAATCTGATTATGATTTTTAAAATAAGATTTATTAGCAATTTTGAGGTAAAAAATGACATTAACATGTTCAACTATACCGCAGTCTATGAAAACAATTGGGTTAGTGTTATAAATCGGAGCATCGCGATGCCCGGTCATTCGTAATTGTATCTTAACTAGGTCATTCGACTGATTTCATTCCACTATTTTAAAGTTATTTATAAAGCGACAGCAAGATTGTATTGACAATATATTTTACATGTTATGCTTAAGGAAGCTATGTTTATAGAGGAACACTTGCATGTGCGTATATATTATTCGTATTGCCCGCGTAATATTTATGCCATATGTAGATCATCTTTGATACGTATCAGAATATAAATATAATGTTTAAAAAGGTATTTAATTGAAGCTATTAAATTATCAGTTTATTGTTTCTTGAAAAGCTTTTAATCTGTTACCACATTTAATTAATCAAAAGCTTCTTATGAAGCTTGGCTACAGCTTCATTATCTAAGGCAAATGTTTGACAATAAAAGATAAGCGATAATTCAGGTTCACACCCTCGCAGCAAAATTCCTTGTATCGCGGGATGGAAATATAAAATAAAATAATGCTAACAATGTATAACAAGTTGTGATACTGTGATATTTTAATTTCGAAATTGAATTTATTGAACTTTTTTTAAAACATAAGTTCTCTTAGTTATGGTGGAAACTCAGAGAATATGCGTTTCTTTTATAACAACATTCTTATCCCCTCTGCTTTAACGTTCAATGAAAAATTATCTTTTCAATTCAATAACATGGAACAAATAGTTTCATTTCTGATTAACTGAAATAAATTACCCCAAAATTTAGAATAATTTGGTTCTATACGAAACACTGCTATAATTCTCGACATTAGGCTTTCGAAACTGTATCCAAATTAATTCATCTGTTAGGGAGCTATGCCACAGACATGTAAATGTCACACATACTCAGACATGTAAATTTATAGCGCCCCTCATTTGAGTTGGGGTCAAAAATTTTCGATGTTGGTACGTTTTTTTTTGTACCTACGTTGTTGTCGTTAAATTTTTGATAGCCGTTGGTCCAACAAGAGGATGGTAGGTGCAAGTATCATGTCTCTTATCACGCTCGCATTCCA
>DWJN01002391.1:0-15366 GCA_018248895.1 Carystus phorcus | reverse complement strand
GGTGTAATAAACTTTACGTAAGTGAATTTTATAATCATGTATCTTTGTTTCTATCCGTAGCATCGTAGCTCCTAAACTTATGAACTGAATTGTTTTGTTCGTATTGGTGAACTTCTTGAGGGATATTCGTACTTAATATCGAGTAACTTAATGTTCATCAGGCTTTTTGAAAATGTTTTTATGGCTGATAATAATAATCTTATGTCGACTATATAAAAATGTGCCTTCTTCCTTAGTACGTACTAGTCGAATCCGTTAGGAAAGTCACGCGAGAATACATTATTTATGAAATACTAGTAGACCCAGTGAACTTCGTATCACCTAGGAACATTTGTCCCGTTTTTGTTACATTTCTTATTAATACTCAGCTGCTATTGCTGGTAGCGTTATGTTATATAGTCTATAGCCTTTCTCGGTAAATAGACAATCCAAAAATATTTTTTCAATTTGAATTAGATCCTGAGATTAGTGTTTTCAACTGAACGTACAAACTCTTCAACGTTATAATAGTATAGATTAAGCATATTCACACAATATAAAATAATGTTGCCGGTACATTTATAAGTGCGTATGCCTTAATCTTATTGGGTTAAAGGGATATTGATTTTAATACTTTTTGTGAATTTACCGATATTTGCTGATAACCGTTAATTAAGCCAATAAAGTCATAAGTGCTTTTGAAATGTGCGTGAGTCTTTTATATTTACATATCTCTTCTTAAAATGTATTTTAATATGCAGCTCATAAGAATAAGTAAACGATACTCTTTAAAGAATGTACTAAGAAAGTTTTTATTTTATTTCTTGTGAGAATTTGATCGGTAATCGGATGAATACTTTTTTAAGAAGACAAGTGCGGACAAGCAACCTGGTAATAACTGGCAACAATTGCCCATGGACATTTGTGGACATGTGCGCTATCGGCTAAAAAATATGGAGGAAACATAAATCAAGATATAAAAATTTCACTTTTTAAATTGCTTGATAGTTAAATTTAGATTATTTTTATTTCTTTACTGGAGTTAAAATCTTGGGTACTTCTGATTTTAATAACAAAATACCAAATACCGACTTAAGAAAAATGAAGCTCAAGAATGGACATTCTTCTTTAAGGTTTATCGGTTCTTTGGAGCACTTTAGATCACATGTACAAAAAGGGTGATAAAAATGTACAATATAAATGTCACAATTTTACAGTACACAATAGTGGTGCTTATAAAACAAACGGAGCATAAATGTACCACATAGTATATTTTATAACTTAGATATTTGCATTTACTACTCTTTGTTATTGTGTAAAGCTCTTTATTGTTACAAAAAGCAAAAGGATATTAAGTAAGATAATGGTATTCTATTAAAATAAAATTACGCTGTGAAAATTTACTTATACTGAACGGTGGAATTTTAATTTCAGGAAATGGAACTACGATTACACAATATTTATTTATAATTTTCTGCGGCCTCGGTGTTGAGATGTGCTAATATAATTACCACATGTCGGTCATTTCCATTTAAGAATCAGTAGTATTTGTTTGCGTCACATGTTACTGTATCCGGAAAATAGTGCACAAATAATAATACCTAATGGCTTAATGAACCTGTAAAACCTAGGATCCAACGACACTGAATTGAAATTATTTTATAGTTAAAGTTGAACTAATAAAGAATATTTTTATGACGTAACTTTAAATTTACTATGACAGTTGACGTTAACGGCGATGAAACAGTAAAAAATTAATTTCATAAGTCCATTCCAGGTATAAAAGTTCGCTTGAGTATAAAGTATTTTTGAACCCACACGGTGCGACGGTACGAAAGCTGAACTGGATTTATTGCATGTGCCAGCCAGTTTAATCCTCGTTATGTTCAAATTTACTTATGGACTCAAGTTTTAATAAACAACCGTTCAGAGATCACCGTCGGGAAGTTTTGATTCAGTCAACAATACGATGGATTTCTTCGAGTTATTTCTTTCGGACGTGAATCGACTGGGCGGGTCTGGTCACTTTTAATAATGATTACTAGGTAAATAGAGAGTTTACTAAGATGTGAGCTCGTAAGCTCATAAGTAGGTAGTTGATTTTTAATTATACTCATACTAGATTATACATTTTGTGTTATCAGTGTCTAATATATATTATGACCCGCGTGGCGTAATGGTTACCACGCCGGATCGCCGTTTGAATGGTCCTGGGTTTGATTCCCAGCGAGGCAGAAATTTGAATAATGAGTTTAAATTTTTGTTCTCGGTGATATATATTATAATGAGTGTCTAATATAAATGGTACGGTAAGATATAGCGCGAGTTGTAAGATACACTTACATATATTAAATCAAGACGTGCCTTTGGACACCCAGTATTTAATAAACATAAATATTGAGGGTTTCGTATTAACAAGGTTGAATAGGAACCTTTTTTAAAAAACGTCGTAATAAATTTATTTTCTAATCGTAATAATGTTTTATCCACCGAGGGATCCGGATATGAATGGGTAGAATTAGGGACCTTCGTATCAAAATTGTGTACTATAAAGAAGTCTTGGAGAGAGCCGCTAACTTGAAAGATCTTATATTCATTAATTATTTTATAATCAAGGTCCACAGGAATACATCAACGTATGTCTAGAGAAAACCTAATATAAATATGGGTATAACGAAATATATCTTGCTAATAATCCTTGAAGTAGTATTACTCTAGTACTAACAAAATACAATTACTGTAGCTGGTTTCCAAGCGACACAATATGATTACATTGTCAGGTGAATACGATGAGAGTATAACGAATGCTGTATTACGTTTAAGCTTGTTTCGTGACTGAAAACAAAGGCGGTGGTATTATAAAATTGTGTAGTTGCATTACATCACTTTTGTATCCATGGCACGTATCTACTTTGTGAATTTTCTATAAAAGTGTCGCGGTTATTGAGTAAAGAAAAAATGTTGAGACGAAATTATGCCTTATTTATTTATAGAAAAGGCAGATATATTTGATAACAATGCGAAGGTAGAAGGCGTCTTGATTGTACGTGATTGTCCGAGAAACATCGGAGTTTGATGAAATATAGATATTTTATATTAGTAACCAGCGAATAAATGGACCACGTAACAATAATTAACTAGTCCCTTATGTATAAAACACAAGGAGTGCTACCGAACGGTTGTTGAACATGTAGTAATGATTCTGATTATAGTGACGACTTTAGATTTTTCCGTTCGTTCAATATATGTATGTACATATTTAACTGCTACGTGCCAACTTCGCCGCTTACTAACTATTCCTCGAATTAATCAATGATGAATAAACGAAACCAACTAAACATAAAATATAATGTTTATAAAGCGCAACTCAAATATTATATGTATTTAATTTTGCCGGATTATAATTATGTCAAGCGCAGTTATAACATGCATCCGAATTATTAACAGGATAAATATAAAGGATTATTGTTAGCTGTTCACTTTAAATACGTCATAATCATAATTATTATAATTTTACTAATTAAAAAAGGCCTTGGTAATTTGTAATAGCAATCAACGGCCGAGATTATTATCCTTGATATGTGGACGTGATAATTTTTATAATAAAATGAGACAGGAACATACGAAAGCTTATCTGAGGATCGTACCGATCTCGTTATATTTGAATCCACAACTAAGCTTCATGGCTCCATAAACATGTAATATTATTATTTCCTTCCAACTGTTAACTAAAACATTTTAATTACTTGTTGGAGTCGTGGATATTAACTCAAATTAATGACGATTTTAATAAAATATTATTTTAAAAACAAGAAATATGACTTTGCATTACAAAGCAAGAAATAATATACTAGTTGTTTATTAAAAAAAAATGTATTTTGGATCACAAATTATGTTTGATTTGATAGAAAAATATTAGAAAGTAATGCGCCCCCCGCCTGGTGAATAAATATAATTATGTAATTTAAGATAACTGTCTCGTTGAATCTTTTTTAAACAATAGCTTCTTACAGATGTTTTTTTTTTGTTTATAAACTATTATTTAATTTTTAACTTTTTCTAAACAATTAGTGTTTATCACAGTCTTAACAATAATGGGTTCACAATATTGTGTTATTGTGCGAATATGATGTTATTCAGTGTTTTAGTAGGTATTTCCATGATCTCGAGTAATATTACAAAAATAACTATAATTCTTATCTTGGAACTCTAGTTGCGTATTATTTTTAGGAATGTAATAACTCTATCCTCGCGCTTTATCTGAAAGTTACAGTAGCATGTAGAAGAAAGAAATTTTATGGCAGCTTATAAATATTTAGTTTAATAGGCAATATGGCCGAAACCAAAAACGACATAATTTACATCCGTTGTTGTGCTCGTAGCCATAAAAATAACGAATGTTCACATGCAAATATTTACTTTAGATAAATCCAAATACAATAATATATTATCATTTGATTCAAGAATTTCCAGTTATTAACCTCTATTCAGATGAGTGAAATAGCCGTTTAACATTATTTTTATAAATTTATATCTGACTACGACTGCTGAGAAAATTAATATTTTTGTACCTGCTTTTTGCCGTCACCTCATACTCAACGGTGAAATAATTTTACTGTACTTTGGTCGCGGTATTGACGCCCCAGTTAGGTAATAAGTAAGTTCCCTCATACTTTTTGACCAGAAATGCGCAAAGGCATAAACTTTCGATGTAATAAAATTAAATAAATTAAAATTTCTATATTTAGTATTGCAAAGTCAGTTTCCGCGGATTTTCATTAATATTCATTGCACATATCGTCCGACAAGCTTTTCAAGCTTTCAAAGGAATGAATAGGATATTTAAATTTTCAAAGAATTTAAGTTTGATTATTGACTCTGATGTTATAGAAGCCAAAAAAATTGAAATGCATCGTATAATTTCAAAGGATTGTGGTGCAAAATCATTTTCAAATTTAATAAAAGTAATTTGTCATGGTGAATTCGCGTTTTATTGTATCTGAGGACGTCAATTCCACCAAGAAATTTTTAATGATATCTTATAATGCAGGCTTCGATACAATAAAGACCGATTCTTGTAAGTAAAGGTCAAAATTTCATGTCCTTTAAAGTCTTTTACAAATTGTTGTTATAGTGCTCAATATTTTATGGTTTCGTAAGATGTGAATAATATAATTTATGTTAGTCTAATAGATTGAAAGATTTCCATGTTATTTCATGCCAATGGGCAAAATACCTAGTTACGTTTCATGTCCAATGTGTTTATTAATATTTGACTTGTGCTCAATAAATTAACAGTTTATCGATTGGATCAACACGTATTCAATTTATAGTCGTTATTTAACAAAACAACGATGTTTTTGGTATGCCAACAATTTTGGGCCTGAAAATATTCATATTAGTTTCATGTGACTGGACAATGACGCTGTTTTATTTTTGGGCAATTTTTTGCTTACATCTTGAATGTATGTCTGGACATTAACAAGATTTCTGTGTAAAATGAGCAGATGCGAACAATCAATCAGGAGAAAAAAAGGTACAGCAAAGAAAAAATGTTGAAGATTTCGAATTGCGTGGAGGCGTTCACGAACACATTTTGATCTTTTTAACGCGCTTTTTTGTTTTGTATTTTAACTAAATTCGGACAAGTCGCGGATGTTCTTCGTCCTGCGTCTTGAATATCAAAATTCTCTACCATTAAAATGCTCGACCAAAAGGATAACTGTAAAGACGAGTTTAGTCATAATATTGTTTCACGTGTGACACCTAGCGGTGTTGGAGCGCTAAGATGTTTGGGAAATTTACGACGTTGTTTATTATTTAAGAAACATTTTTATTAGGAGCACCTACGCGACGATATTTTAATAATAATATGTTTATAGCGGTAGCTAACGCGGTTCATTTTAATATTATTTTTAATAGCTATCATTTATGAAGATAAGAATAAACCCATGCCCTGTAGTACACGATTAAAAAGGTCATATAAGCAATAAATTTACGCGTTTAATAGAGTTTTTTCTAAATATCTGTTAAAACTTTCTATTTTTATACGACGTTTTATATCATTCGAAACCTTAACGGCTTAGGTGCCTCAAACACCTACTTTCCAAATTCCCATTCAAGAGATCTGAGTCGTAGATAAAGTAAATCCTTTTTAAACATACATACCTACTTTCTTGCGAAACCTTTATATTGTAAACAAAATACATTTTATTCCGTAATATTAGCCTCACTATAAATATACCACACATTTTACGTTTTTGGAGAAATAAACAACAGTACCTTTAGCATTGGTATAATAAACAATTTGTCATTAGCATTGTCTACTTATTGTTCTATTCATAATGCCCTTCCTAAGTTGGTTTATCTGTTAAATTTATGACGTGTAGATCTCTTTTTTCTGTGTTATATATTAAACAAACTACTTAAAAATGGACTTATTTTATGGATGGACGTCCTAGTTATTAGATTGCAATATGTTAGACAATTTAATTTGTTTAGTTGCATAAATCTTAAGTACTATTATGATGTCAGAGACGTATGGACATAACAAATTCACATGTAGCAGTTTGAATCCCAGAACGGGATGTATTATCAATACAGATTCGTAATAAAAATGGATTACTTTTAAAGTAAGGACATTAACTGATACGAAAACTGATGCTATTTGGTTCAGATTTATCGGAAACCTTCTTAAACCTTAAGTACGGTCCATTTGTTTCAGTCTTAATCACATTTATTCCCAAATCAATCTCATTAATTCCATGTTAGTCACGAGTAAAGATTTCTCCAAGAATTCTTTAGGCCGATGCGGCCGAATTCACAGGTAAAACTAACCCGAAACTGTTCGATTCTTAGATATACTTAATAAGGCGTTGTCGCAAGTCCTTTAACGTATTTTTACTAAAAGTTTAACTGTAAATATTAATTACCGAATTAATTTTAATTTATAATGCATATCTGATAAATTTCGTAATATAAAAATTATTAATTATTTCTGAACGAATATATGTTCGATAACGAATATAATAATTGTTTTTAACATTTATGAAAATTAATTAGTTAAGAAATTTTTATCGTTAGACTTTTGAGTAGATCTTCTGTATCTATAACCATAGGGAGTATTTGTTCACTTCAGTTCAACACTTCAGTTAAACAGATCTTCTGTAACTATGACCATAACGAGTATTTGTTCACTTCAGTTAAACTTATAACACACACGATTAATAATAATTTGACTTATTTATCATTTGTTTTTAAGTGAATTGATATATGTAGTAACTTTTTTTCATGGTTAGCAAAATTTTAATGACGTCTTTACGATTTACAGACTAGAATACGTACACATCCATATGTAGGGGAAAAAAGCCTATCAGCGATGCTTTATTTTTGTTAATGCGAGCCAATTTCATGCTGATTAAAGTTAAATAGAAAATATATCTCGATTTGCCAATACCGAGTTCTGTTCATAACGTGTCCAAAATACAATATTCCGAGAGTAGATTTGCGCCACATGGCGCTCTCAAGTCATTCTAAAGTCTACTATATTACTCATATATAGAGGTGTATTGGCACCCCGACAGCTTTAAGTGATATTACTATTTGTAGAACCTTCATTCCTTTCATTCCGTGCTTGAAATCCTAGAAATCTTAACAAATACCCGTTTTCATTAATAGTCGAATTATTAAGTAATCTGCTTGTTTAAGAAGTTTCAAATCAGTTGAAATATAACGCAGTTATTTATCTTGTTCATAAATAAACAAATATTTAAATTGTTTGCTGTTTCTCTTTTGCAAACGTTCTGGGCCACTAAGTACCGCGTCCACCTACTTAGATACTACACTGTTAGGCTAAACACATAATTTGGTTCGGACGTCTGATCATATCTTAGGGTCGGTAATAAAGAGGACATTGCCTCAGAACTTTGCGCATGTGAGGTGGGTTTTGGTAACATGGACCCAAAGTGAATTTTCGGTATGAGGAAAAGTTATTGAAAGTCTTTAAATGTGGGTATAAATATTATGATACCAATATCCAAAAATCTTATAAAACAATATATACAAAAGTTAAAAAATATAAATATGTTCAAAAAATATTAAATATACAATATATTATAATCTAAAAACTTCATAATCGTCATTGTCATTGTTATTTGGAGTTTCTTCTACGTGTATAATCTTTTCAACATTTTCGTTAAAAGTAACAACGGATTTTCTTCTAGATTTCATTCTTTCTCCGAATTCATCATCGTCCTCAGATTCTTCTGCATTATCTTTTAATTTATCTATTGTTTGAATTATAATTGGCAATTGTGGATCTGGAGTAGATATATTAATAATTGCTTCCATGGGTTTCTCGTTGGTTACCTTTGTTTCAGAAGGAACATTAGTTACCGGAGCATCAAGCCTTTCTTGCAGTTTCCTTTCACTTCTCTTTAGCTCTTCAATATTTAAACGCGGTTTTATAACCGTTTCCGATTTAGGTTCCTCCACCGAAACATTTCGAGATGCCATACTGTTTCTGTCACTGAACTGCTCGTAGTTTTTATTTTTTCTCCTAAAATTTTATTATAGTTATAAAAACGTTTAAGTTAGAAAAGATAAGAAAGGAGTGGAAGCAGCGGTCTACTTACCATTTTAGGAAGAACTTACCATTTTAGGAAGAACCATACAGCGATAGCCACAATTAGTATGAAGAACAGAACGCTTAGAGTTATTGTAGCCGCCAGCAACCCGTTGTCACGTCCAGGAAGTTCGCATATCTCATTGCCTTTCAGATGATCTTCTAATGATATTATGCTAGCTACATTGACCGTGACTATGTCGTTGTTAATGTCGCTAAAACAAATAAGTTTTTTACAGTTTTTATGGTTTGTGCCTTTCTACATTTACGTTTACGGTAAAAAAACTACATACGTAATTAAAATATTAAAAGATATATTGAGAGCATCAAGCGTTGATAATATTGAAAATTAAAGTAACTTATAATTTGGCATAGTTCCAAAAGTAACCGTTTTGACAACAAAGCTTAAGCAATTTTTTTTATGTAAGCTGATTAACGAGCCTACGAGTCACCTGATTGTAAGCGGTTACCCATGGACGTCGGTAACACCGAAAGCAAAGAAGGCATTCACCGACGTGTTTCCAGCCGAGATAGAAAAGTGAAGGATGAAAGAAAGTGAGAATCTATTTTCAAGCCTCAAGCCAAACAAGACGAGTCGTTTGACAGTTGACTTAAGCAGGAGGCTATCTATCCAAGTAAACTTCACGAAAAAGAAAAATCCAACACAACATTAGTAAATAGTTAATTATAGTATTGACAATACAATCTTTACGCGGTGCCCTAACACCACGCGGGTCAGTCTTTTATGACGCGATAGTCTGTCAGCAATGAATTGCGATTTGTATAGTGGGGCTGAAGCAATACGGTTATAAACTACGAATAGTAGATATGTCTGTTGCTTCGCATTTTGATTGTATGATCTTGGCAGTTTATTGTTTACCTAATTCTAAAAAAAAAAATACATAAAAATCCACTTACGCAATAAGTTGTGTGATATCAACAGGTTCTCGTTCATTCAAACCATACACGAAAAGCTGTAAAGTTGCTGCTAATTCATCAGAAGAAGCACGAAAATTTCGCGTGGTTTCACCTTCAGAAATCACCACTGTTCTCAACGCTCTGACTTCATATCCGGCTGTATTGGATAAGTTGCCCAAAATTTGTTCTTCATCTTCGAGAAATGCGTTTCGAATTCTAAGCACACCTATACGATTTCTTTCTAATAGTTTAACCTGAAAATGAAAAAATAAATACAATTTACAATTTTTTTTAATATGTCCTTTGTGAAAGGCTTCTCGTAAGAAACACAATAAGGAAGTCTAGGAAAATACACATACTAGAGCTTATATTACACTATGACTCATATTCATAAAAATATCAACCGCCTTGGAAACTTTTAAAATTAAAATATGTTTTATTTTTCACCAAAGAATTCAAAATTATGTACGCCAAACCGACAACAGCGTTATCTTTGAATAGTTTTAAATACGATTCATAATTTTAATGAATCGTTCTATAAGGCATACGAGCTTTACCTATGTGTCGAGCTTAATTTAATTATTACACAAATCCCGATTTGTGATATAATAGGTAATATCTTCCTTCAGAATCTCTGCCATATCTTGAACTTAATCATACACAATTTTTTTTTTGTTTTAATTAATCCGTGTCAGAAATAACTGTTTTACAAGAGTTCAGTGTGTCATACTAATATTTACAATGCAGACAAAGTAAAAATGTGCCTGGGTGCAAAACACGATGTTAACTCGGCAATGCTTATTTAAGTAAAATTATGTAAACATTTAAGGTCAACTGGTCATTGAGTCTTGTAAACAATGCACCCTTTACTGCATACTTTTTTCATGTTTGGCTTTTCGGTATTAACATGCTTGTTGTGGGTATGTCATAACACGACATTAAAGTTGGAAAAAACGAAATTATTGGCTATTTTGAACTGCGACTGAATCGATATTTTCAGTAAAATCTTTGATTATATTATACAGAAGATAAAATAATTGTTTCAGTACAGAATCCGACCATCTACTACCCCAAAAGGAAATTTATATATATATTTTTAAGTAAACATACGCATAAATTTAATTACGTAAATATTTACAGCATGTTTAAGGCGGTACGTATAATGAAAAATGTTAATAAAAAATTGCCTATTTAAGGCACACATTCTCAAGTTTTCGTTACAAGACTTCACAATGGACATCGTTACAAACAGCTGCGACTGTATATTTTAAGAAAAAATTATAATTTACTTTAAAGATCTAACATTAGGATGTCCTCGAATGATAGTTCGCAGTATGCTCTATCGCGCCGCCATCTCACAGTTTACGATTATGTAAATTAAACCTCTGTAAATATAGAATAAGATTGCAATCCATACATATTGTAATATTGTTATAGAAAATATTTAATACATATAAAGTTAGACGAAATTCGTTTCTCGTAGGTATTTGGATTTCAGTTCTTATTTTAAGAAAAGATGCGTCAACTCTAAGTTATGCGATGAATCGTTAATATCGCGATAATACCTATACATTTTATTGTTCTCTTTTCAATACTTAAGTTGTATCTATATAATGCTTTCATAAATCAATGCTTTTCAAATTCTGTTTCTAATTTGTGTTATTTATGTAGACTTTTATATACCTACTTGTTCTGCCTTGGACATGGCTTCTGATATGGGTTGACGACTATTATCTACGATAACAACCAGCACCGAAGGCTTTACGTGCCCTCTGAAGCACGGAAACGCTTAAGAATGTTTTGCCACTAGCGGACACTCATCCAGGTGGCAACCGTGCCCGCAGTTGCTTAATTCAGTGTATTGTGTAGGATCAAGGCGAGCCGCCGAGCTATGAATGCTTCCTACTTGTTCTATAACTTAATAACCCGGTGATATGTTTAGACGAGCTAGTGATAACATTAAATTATAATGCTCTCATCATTATGCAGCGCATGTTTCACTGTTTTCGTGACTTCTTTGCAATAAATGCCTTAACATATTTATTGTTCACACATCATGAGTGTTTTCTACATAGGACTTGGGTTTTGTTGTGATATCTAAAGTGAACAAAAAATCTTTATGAGTGTCTCTGTTATTTCTGTGTTGATAGCGGTCCTTTGTGTTGAATAGAAACAGGATACGCTATTTCAACTTTAGGTGCTTTTAGATTTAAATGTATGTAACTGTTTTAGCTAGGCAGAGATATGCTGTAGGCGACTATAAAGATAAAAAATCGTCACCCTGTAACTGGATTATGACCGAACATTTTGCTGATGACCGATAAACGTAGCGGCATATTCGTCAGTAATTTCCCCTTTCTATTAGGTATATGATTTTGCAAAACAAATCTTTTTTATCAATACGTAACAAAATTCAAAACATGATTTTTGATTCTCTTCATTTTAAGATAAATATTTAAACTAAATTGAAAGGATATTTTTCATGAAAATCAAAACACATTCGAAAGCATAACAGAAGGAATTGCGATATTTTTGGGCAATAAAAATTGAAGAAAAACATTAGGCCATTTTTAGGCTACATAATGAATTGCAGACGACAATCAAATCCGGGTTACCATTTTACTTACCATTAGCTCCAAGCTGCCTGTGAGACCTTCTCCGTTCTGATCTGTAGCGTAGACGATGAAACTTGCGTTATTTTGCAAACTAGTATTGTTTCGAAGGTGTACAAATCCTGTGGTGGGAGATACTGCAAGAGTTTCTTCTGCACTCCAGTATCTGAGTGCTGCATTCTCACCGATGTCCGCGTCAGTTGCCTGTAATTTTACAATAATATAGTGAACCATTTCCGCATCGCTTAGAATACAATAATCTTTAATAATATTTATTTATTTTGTTCACATAAAAATATGTGACGGGAAATAATAATTTGATATCTGGTTAGAGTTATAATATTTGTTTCTAGTGAATTAATTTCAAATATATATTATACAGTAACGAAAAAGCGCCTCTGACTTAGGTAAGTCAATAGGTAGTCTGACTTAGGTAAGTATCAATAGGTATTGATATTAAAATTTAGAACTAATTTTTTTTTATTACAAAGATAGCCAGACTAAAGTATAGTTATTATTGAAAGAATTGTATGGTCTCAAAAGTTCTAAGGAAGTTATTTTAATTTATTGAGTTTGGGTTTCTTCTGATCGTTGTTATAGCGATAACCACAATTTGCAACAATCTTAATCGTTTATGATCTTATAAAAATAAATAACAAAGAGCACGCAGTTTAATTACGAGTTTGAAAATAAATCTGATCTAAAACTAACAAAACCAAATATGATCGAAGATTATTAAAATCATTCAAATCTTAATAACTTTTCATTCTATATGATTTTAAACTATTTTCATCGCGGACACATATTAATTATAGCGGGTACTCACGAGTCTCGCTGTGACCACGATCCACGTAACTGGGTCGAAATATCGATAAAAGAATAAAAAGAATACAGAGATCGTGAGTACCCGCTATAATTAAAACTTTTCGTTGTATTTGACGTTATCAAGGAGGTATTATGAACATACCTTCAATTCCACTAAAGCCCTAGGTAAGATAATAGCTTCCAGCTCAGGGACCGGGTATCCAATAACGATGGGTTCGCTTTCCTTCCCAACAAATATCGGAACGTTGTCATTAATATCGTTAACAATGAGGTTTACTAAGCTTCGCCTAGCATTATACTGGATCGTGTCTGTGAGTATCCATTTATTAGAACCATAGTCATAAGGCCCGAGCCATTCAGCTGTAGATTTTGAGCGCAACGAGCGCTTCGTTCTGCTTGAAACATCGCCCTCACATTCGAGAATCAGTTCTACTTGAATTTGTGAAAGCGCCATAAATGCTATAGATTCGTGTTCTCTATCAATTGCTGTTGTATGAAGACCATCCTTGTCTACATACAGCCATGATTGTTCTTCGGGCCAAATATTTGTCAAAGTGAATTCGCAGCTCCCGAACGTTTGATTCAATACCACTAAGTTTCTATGAGGTTCTTCTTCGTCTCTGTCTAGTATAATTAGCGGTGGAACAACGATATCGTCACCACAAACTGTCGCAGCTTCTATACTTAAATGTACCTGTCAACAATAAAATCAACTGGGTTTGTCATTAAGTACTGTAGGTACTTACGGGCGCGTGACTATCCGTTGTGGGCAAATATAAATTGTTTTTATTGGGGGAAATAATTGGTTTTATCACATAATTGAACTCGAAACAACTTTTTATAACACAAGAATGGTATTTTTTATGATTTGGATAATTACGCTATCAATATTAAAGTTAGTGAGTATGGGGTTTACGCAATTTGTTAAGGTATTTTTAACTAGAGTTTTCTTCTTTAAGTAATATATTTAATAAAAAGAAATTTTAAAGGCCTTCTAAGAATAGGTAGTTGATAAAATTGTTTTTTGTGTAATAAACAATTACTCCCTTGAAGTATCTTTTTAGGGCTTTTAACGTTTTAAACGTAACTTTTAGCTACATTATAATGAGAAACCCAGAGAACTAGCTAGGCAGTAAATAAATAAAATTGGTGCACTTATACGAGACAAAAACCAAAAGTGATGGCGCAGTAAATTGTTTCCTCTGAGGCGTTAACGGTATCTGCAAAGGGAAATTTATTGACGTTCGGAGAATGCAAGAGTGTGGAACGGTTTTGATAAATCTTTTTTTTATTGCCACCTTTTATTTGTATGTGAACGTTTTATCAGACCGTTAATACCGCAGAACAATATGTATGGTAATGATGTTCGCTTTTACCCGCCACCGCAAATTAATTAGTGGCGTTGATGTTATTTAGTGGGATTAGAAATTACATTCTATTTGTTTTGCGTAAATTGTGATATTGGGATACTTGTGTCAGTAATAAACCTATTCTTTAATAATTTGTCTTTTTAAACGTATTATATATTTCAATTAGGTACTATTAGTCTCATAACTGAAGAACAAAATGTCTATTTTACGAGTACCTACTGAATGAATTTAATATGTGTGAAAGGACGGCTTGTTGGTAAAAATTAGATTAAAGATTAAAATATAAATAACAAGGATTCTTAAAAATAATAATGCCGCATCCAGTTCTGCAAAGACTAAAAATTGTATATTTGTATTCGTTAAAAAGATGTGCTGAGGAGTTGCTTTGCCGCTTCTTGTCGATATAAAAGTTCATTCCGAAACGGTGGTAGAATTAAAAAGTTATGTGCATCGGTGTATTGAGATAGTACCATAAAATCATTTTGAATATGTATGACTAAATTTGTAAAGCAAATAATAAAAAACTCATAGCTCCAAACTAAAATTTCCTGTACCATGGGTGCCGTAGACAATACACAGAGACAAGGACATATACCCAGACCGAGAACAGAAATTTAAACTCATCATTCACATTTCTGCCTCGCTGGGAATCGAACCCGTTGATCGACAGTCTGGCATAGTGACTGCGACTCAAGTCGAATAGCAACTTAAAAAATAATGTTTGTAACACAATTTCGTCGCTTGTTTTTTTTAAGTAGTTGTTCGCCCATGAAAGAGAGCCAAACTTGTACCAAGTGAAAAGACGATTTTTTACCAAGTTTCTGTTATTTCCACATTTGCGTAAATTTTATATTTCTTCGATGATTCTTGACGACCCGAGTGGCGTAATGGTCACCACGCCGGATCGCCGTTCTAAGGGTCCTGGGTGTGATTCGCAGCGAGGCCGAAATTTAAATGATGAATTTAAATTTCTGTTCTCGGTCTGGGTGTGTGTATGTCTTTCTGTGTTGTCCATGGCACCCACGACACAGGGTATCCT
>DWJN01002390.1:0-15368 GCA_018248895.1 Carystus phorcus | reverse complement strand
TCTTTTTTTGAAAGTCACTTTTGATTGTGTTTTCTTGATATCGTTGGGAAGAGCATTCCAAAGCCGAATACACTGGAGCGTGAAAGATTGAGACAAGAAACCAGACCGGTGAAGGGGAAAGGCCAAAATGAGATTATCAGAAGAACGGAGATGCCTCTCGTGTGAGTCACCGAGGTATAAGAATTTGCTTTTTAAGTAATCGGGAGTGAGAGGATTGAACAGAATCGAAAAGAGAGAGTTAAGCAGATGAAGCTGTCTACGTTCACGAATTGGAAGCCATTTAAGTTGGCGACGATAGGAAGAAATATGATCAAATTTACGTAGGCAGAAGATAAAACGTATTGAGTGATTGATGAGACGATCTAGTTTGTTGAGAAGATCCTCACTTATGTCGGAGTAACACACATCGGCATAATCAATAATCGGAAGAACAAGTGTTTCAACAAGATATTTTTTTGTTGTTGTGGGTAAGAAGTTCCTGAAACGGTTCAGAGAACGCAGCACTGCAAATACTGAACGACTGAGTTCGTTTACTTGCGGTGACCAGGAGAGTGTAGAGTCAAGATGGAGGCCAAGATTCTTCACCGTTGGTAAAAACGGTATAACAGTGGTACCCAGCATGATAGGTGGTACTAAGTCTATATTTATTTTACTTAACTGCCGTGAACTACCAATGATGATGGATTGACATTTGGACGCATTGACATATATACCAAATTTCTCCGTCCATTTGTAGATACTACAAAGGTTACTATTCATTTTGTTCACACCACAATCAACGTCTGCGATGTCGACTTGGGTGTAAATTTGCAAGTCGTCTGCATACAAATGGTAAGAACAGTCAAGAGAGGAAGTGATAAGGTTAATGAAAATAGAAAAGAGTAACGGTGACAGAATGCCCCCCTGTGGTACACCAGATTTTAGTTCACACCAGTTGGAAACTTCATTGTTTACTTTAACAGCTTGCTGGCGTCCACGAAGATAACTGGAAAACCATTGTAGTGCTGTGGAAGAGACTTTGTTATGGTAGAGGGCGGCAAGGAGAATATCATGGTCCACCATGTTAAATGCGTTAGAAAAATCAATTAGAACTAGAATGGTGACCAATCTATTCTCCATGCCGCAACGAATATCTTCTGTAACATTGAGAAGAGCAGTTATAGTGCTATGGCCTTGACGGAAACCTGACTGAAATCGGGATAGCAGATTATTGGAGAAAAAGAAAGAAGATAATTGTTTATGAGCAGTGGCTTCAAGAACTTTTGACAAAAATGGTAAAATAGAGATGGGTCTAAAGTGGTTTAATTGAACGGGATTAGGAGTTTTGGGAAGGGGTATTATATAGGCTTTATGCCAAGTGGAAGGGAAACATCCAGTCAATAATGAGAAGTTGATGATGTGAGTAATGATAGGTATAAGAATTTTAAGAATTGGAAAGATCATTGCTCTACTCACATCATCGGAGCCAACTGCTTTTGACTTGAGGGAAGTTATGGTCTTAGTAATATCGTCCACAGAGACAGGAGTAAAGGAGAAAGAATCGATAGCGGATTGAGGCATGGAAGTGATTTCTGATAGTGTATTAGACTTAATGAAGGGACAAAGAGAAGGTGTAGAAGAAAAATGGACATTCAAGTCATCAAGGGAAAAGGGACAAGATGTGAGTTTTGACGACGAGTTACCAATGCCAAGAGAGTGGAGAAACTTCCATATTTCAGCCGCCGAAGAATTTGAAATACTATCATAAATATAACGACGCTTGGCTGCTCTTACCATTTGGTTGCATCTATTGCGGGCCACTTTGTATAGGTTCCAGTTTTCATCACACCTGTCACGCTTAAATCGACGAAAAAGCCTGTTGCGCCGCGTCATTGCCATTTTGACACCATGCGTAATCCAAGGAGCAGGTGGTCGCTTGAGCTTCACTGGTTTAAGTGGTGCGTGCTTATCAAACAGCTTCAAAATAATATTATTTAAAGCAGAGACCTTATCATCAGCCGTCGACGCATCCACCACAACCGAAAAATCAATGCTTTGTGCATCAGCTTTTAACGAGGGTAGATCAATCTTCGCAAAACTGCGCATCCAAACGATTTCAGGTTTCGATTTAGGAGGGTTTAATTTGTAGGCAAGGTAAATTAAATCATGCCTAGAGAAGCCAGGAGCAATGAACTGCCCATGAGTGATGACGTGATCAACAGAAGAAGTAAGCATTAAATCAAGGCAAGTGTCATTGGTATTAGTGTTACGATGTGTAGGCAGAGAAGAAATAAGCAAAAGGTTTACTGAATTCAATAGGTTAAGAAGTTTAATTGTTTTTGACGAATTACTGCAAATGTCTGTGTTAAAGTCACCCATAATTATGTGATGTGTGTACTCCGAACAAAATGTCTCCAGGATATCCTCAAGACTAGAGAAATAATCAGTAGATGGCGGACAGTATACGACTCCAAGGACGGCTTACATTGAAATTAGTTAAAAATTTGATGTGACGTCTTTACATTTTCATTTTACTCTCAATAATATTTATTAATGTAGATGAGCGTAGATAATATAGGTAACGTTACGAGAATATTATCTTAAAATTTGAAGCTTCTTGACCTGGTTTAAGTTGTCCGTTTTCAGTCAAATATTGTAATAATGTGTACTGTTTCCATCTAACTTAGTCTCTCTACTTAGTACTAGCCTATTTAGAGTTAGACATACCTATATAAAATTGTAATAAAGTAAAGTATCTGGCAATTCCACCTTTTAACCTTCCTTTGACCTCTAATTCAAGATTCAGCACAAATTAGGCTTCCCACAGAACAAATGTCACGTTGTATTCGTAAGTTAATTAACAAAGTATACAGTTACGAATGGTTGTAATTATTATCAGAGTGAGAGGCATGGAAATTACTAGCAAGCACGACCATGATAGACATTAATATTATTAGGTTTACGTATGTAGGTGTATATCTGTTCCTAGAAAAAAATATTACAGTTAAGTATAAAAAAATTACCTTAACGTAGACTGAAAAAAAATGTTGTTCACAAACTACTATCTCTATAACGCTAACTTTGAATTAGTTGTGAGTATTAATCAGACTGGAATAATCAGGAAACTAATTATTCAGTCCTTATAATGTATTGTGCCATAAACACAGGCTGCTGCTCCCTATTTCGAATTAGTGTTGTGAATATCAAATATACACTTTTGCATACCTTGCTGTTTATAGTTTACATATCCAAGTCTGCGGAAATGTCGAATGAATAAAATCAACGTTTCGATTTAATAGTTTATGGGTGCCAATATAAATTAACATAATTAAAACTTGATAATGAGTAGGTCGCAAAACTTCTTGGTTTTATACCTAGTATTTACCTAGTATTTATTTACCTGTAAAGTTGTATTCTTTGTGCCTGAGACATGAACCTTTACAATGTAGGCACAAAGCTTTTCCTGCGACAGGAAAATATGCACATACATTGTAGTTTCCACCGTTTGCTTTGCGGTGATATCACACAATATAAGTACCTGTAACATACAATACATTACTAGTAGGTATAATGTATGTTTACTTACTGTGTACATAGTGCAGTGTATATCGTACATAGTGCAGTGTATATCGTACATAGTACTGTAGTTAAATACTGGTTTGTATCTACTGATATAGAATAGTATTCTATAGTAGAACTGCAGAGTTGTCGATTTTACGTATGAAATTGTTATTTATTGCCAAAGTTTCTGCTGTAGATCGATTAAAATAATATCTATAGAGGTTATTTTTTAATTTTTGTCTCCGTCTGCATCTCTCTGATTGCCGTACATAAAAAGTATTGGACCGATGTTACTTGTAAATATTATTTACATTATGAGACGATATAACTAAATAATTTCGCTAAGCAGTTAGAAAATATATACCACATATGCTTTTATTAGACTAAATTAATGTTTGAGAAATTATGCATATTTGATTATCGATTTATCAGAAATGTTAAGACTAGAGTTAATTTGTCAAATGAAGGATAAACTACGGATAACGTGATTTTCTTAATCACACTTTAGGTAAGTTCCGTATCGTACCGTATATTTTCTTTGCAACGGACGGCACTAGCTTGGTATTGTGTAGACGCCTTGTAAACAGTAGCTAGTGGCTTTGAAAAGAAACCTAGCTTACTCTGCACAGGCTGTATAGGCAGCTTAATGAAAGTCTAGACGTATTGTGGCATTCGACAAGGAACACGCTCTAAAATTAACCACTCTCCAAGTAGAATGGAGCGATTGCATATTGAAACAAGTTTTGCAGTTCCTCGAAACTTTCCTTGTTCAAACTTTGTACAACTTTGTGAAGCTGTTCTAAAGCAGTTCGTTAAAAAATTATGAATGAAGTTTTAAATAGTGGCTACCGAGAGCTGTAGGTTGTTCATTTTCCCGTTTCTTTGTAAAATTGATTAAGTTTTTACCAAAATATAGTGCTCCATCCAGGTTTATTACGATACATCAGTTTGTCCCAATAGTACAATTATATTAAGTGAAATTCAAACTGAGTTTGTAAAAAATAATTACCTACCGCTGTTCAACTAATAAGAGTAAGGTATGTGAGCTTGTT
Organism: Carystus phorcus; assembly: GCA_018248895.1. NCBI lineage: Eukaryota > Metazoa > Arthropoda > Insecta > Lepidoptera > Hesperiidae > Carystus > Carystus phorcus. Next base: position 10,776 of record DWJN01002390.1, on the reverse strand, counting down.
CCTGTCCTACATTTCAAACGGGATGAGAAAAAGTCTGTGGGAAAACAAAAGCCGCAGAAGACGTCGAAAATAATTCAGGGAGCTATGATTACGTGTCACTTCTACCTGACACAATATTCAACAGCACAGTTACGAGCAATGAAGTGTATTTATGGACAAGTTTTCTTATTAATATCAACTCAATATGACGCAAAACTGATTCGAGCTTTGTTTCAACGTCATTAATTATTAAATTACTTTTTAATTATGAATTCATTATTACTTCCGAAATATGTAGAAAATATGAATTTATGAAGCAATTTTTTAGATCATTTTGAAACAAAGCTCGTATAGTTTCATTTGCTATGTTGTGTTAATGTTAATTAGAAAACTTTGTCAACGTAACGTTTTATTGTTCGTAACTATGTTTGCCTTGTGACTCATGTGTATTAAAATGCATTATTGCAGTGACTGTTTGTAAATAGACTGCAGCAAGTAAACCTACTATTGAATACATTACCACAATGACATCCAGTTGATCTTATTGTATTCTAAATCCGAAGTAGGATCTACAATGCCAATTTTTATCTTCCGCCTTACTCTTTTCGTCGCAATCCTCGCAGCCATTTCTACGATATTTCAATAATGACGTACTACTCTTAGAATACTATGCTTTCAGTATAGTTCCTGGAGGGTAATCGGTTAATCTTGCAAAATTAACTAATTGCCAATATTAAAAGTGAAATCCAAGAATAATGGAGCTCTTTTTGTTAAGATACGTGGTTAGTACTGTAGGGATTATACTGGTTACCACAGAGCACAGCGACGTCTAAATTGTAATAGATCGGACCTGGCGCTATAGTCTCATTTATTGTTTAACGATACACCAAGATTATGAGTGGTCGGCTTCGATTTTAGGATTTTAAATCGCTAGTGGTTATATTTCTTTTATGATAATGCATTTTTATATAATAAAAGAGACATTTCTTGTTTTTCTTGTAACAAATACATTGTATCATGTATTAATGAAATAAATAAAAAAATCAATTTTAACCGACTTCATAAAAAAAAATGGTTTGATACCCTTTTTTCGACGTGTATGTATGTTATTATTAGAAATGCAAAATATTTACCCAAAGGTATTCCATCAGGCGATCCAAGCATATTTCATAAAGTTTTATAATTCTATGTATTTCAATACCTAAAAAATATTTGGTGGCTACTTTGGATTTTTATTATTGTTAGTTAATTTAGTGTAGGTTATAAAAAATATTTCATATTTTTGGTTGTTTGTTTTGAAGTCGTATTATTTTTTTCATTACTTTTTATAGTAAAGCAGAGACGTAATTTTATTACAATCTAATTATAGTAATTTGACATTTAGTTTTTAAAGTCGGTTAAAACAACTTTATAGTTTTTGTTAGTCGGTAAAATACTTAATTAACGTTCACACATGTACTCAAATTTTGTTTTTATAAGTGTGAGATATGTACGCGTCATTGATTAACTTCAAAGACGCGAGATGAAGACCAGATCAAAGGGGCGATTAAATTCCAGCCAAACCACACCAGGTGGACCAAGTTTATTCTATTTTAGTGTGTTATTTATAAATATATAAAAGACATCTGGTTTATTACTATGTGGTATTTTTAAAGATATCAAAACAATTAACCTATTTATATATTTTGAAATACTATATAAAACGAGGATGCTGAAATGCAGATATAGTTACCTATAGATGCGTTCTTTGCGCGCCACATATTTTGTTTCTCTGTGGGGTCATAAATATGGACTTGTAGATGTACATTAAGATTTTTTATTATTTCATCCTTGAATAGATTAGGTTATGTAAGAGTTTTTAATCGTTTTTTATGGTGAGATAATGCTTGATAAATTCTCTTTTTACGTTATATTTTCTATTCTAATGAAATAATTCTAACGCATCACAATACTTAATTTTTGTGTTGTTTGTTTATAATCAGTTAAATAAATTCAATTATAAGAAATTTATTGTTTTTGGTTCAAACAATTCATAACATGTCCAAAAAAAATATTTTTTTGCAAACCTGTGTTGTGAGTGTCTTAAATTCAATATCAACTTCTTTAATATTAAATATTTAATATAAAATTAATTGATCTCTTCTCATCAGTGAGGAGGCTTTGATTTTATCGCAGTATGAGTATGCCCTAATGCGGGTAGGTAGAGCATTGTTCCAAATTGAAATCTACTTAAATTATAGTACATAAACAGTCACTACTACGTAGCGAATTTGATATAGTTGTAAAAGACAACAATGAATGGACTTCCACGCGGTGAATTGTTCACCATCGTGCAATGGTGCAATTCCTTGATAGGGACCCCTTTGATTTTAAACTTTATTTTACTTTTATTATTTGACAGTAACACTTTTTGTAACAATTTCAAGGGTCTACATATTGCGATACATGAGACGAACGTACAGACATCTGAGTCCCTACTTCATTTAGTTGCGGAAAGCTAAAGATCGTAACCATTACTTATTGTTCATTGCTCGCGATGATAAAATAGCAGCCAAGTGTATTATTGTATTATAAACAACAACTTGGACATTTTGTATATAAGTTCCGTAGTCGTTAGCTTTTAGAACGATCGTGTGGATGAATTGAGCGACTAGGAAATCGTTTATTGTATTCAACGAAACGTTGAGTCCAATGACGAATTCATACGCACGACACCCAGCCTACTAAACTGATGTGGTTTTGCGATGGCCAAGTTTATTAAATCAAGCGAGACAGTCCTGACATTGTATTTCCAAGATAACTAGAGCCATCTAGGTTTTAACATTTAAAACTTAAGAAACGCGATCATTCTTGCTCTCTATGTGGCGGCATGCATTTTTAACCGACTTCAAAAAAAGGAGGAAGTTCTCAATTCGACTGTATTTTTTTTAGAAAGTCGGTGCCAGTTTCTGTCGTTGAGGCCCCTGCAAAGGCACCTAATTCCTGAGTAGTTTCCCTCATCAAAATATTTTATCCCTTTTGAAGGCGGTTTTCTTTTTTTGTTAAAAGTTTTTTTGCATTTGTATTTGGAACAATAAGCATCTACAAATTGTTCTGTCCAAAATAAAAAGGCTTATAATTTCTTTAATATAATTGCTTTTTCATAATTTAAATCATGGTTATCAATAGTTGTAAAGTGCGCAGAGATTTATAAGGCGTTCAAAAATAATATTTCCTAACGATAATATATTATAGTAGACCATATAATAATGAAATCTTTTTTTAACTTCCTCCTCCATATACATTCATGGTAATAGATAGGAAATATACAACTTTAGTAATTCGTTTCAAAATCGTTATATTCATTAGAAATATTTTCAAAACAGGTCATTTCACAGTTCTGTTCTTTTATAGTTTGTAAATTTGCCAATTAATAATACAGATATAAATAAAGACGACGAATTACTTATTGTAATATACTTTTTGTATTGTAAATAAACCAGCGTATTCCACTTAATTCCAAGCGATATTACTACACCACTCAAAATATGAAAACACCGCATACCTGTTGGTTATACTTAGCGTAAAAAAAAAATTTACTGTGTGGTTTATTCTCGTTAATTGTATAACTGTACTTCAATTGCTTTAGTAACCAATTAGTATCGGAAAAATACGTGAATCAGTATCCCAATCCGATTAGTATCGGAAAAATACGTGAATCAGTATCCCAATTTGTATTCAGTAAGGTGTGGCGACGTTAGCCTTGACAATCAAATGATGTGTCGTTGTAAGTCGTGCGGGGTACAGCCCAAGTAGGGTCATTACTATTCGACGTAAAAAGGGGTCAGTTACTGACGGTTCGATTTCTACTGGCTTAAACCATTCGAGACACGCCGCCACATCTGTCGCTTAGCCACTTTCCTTTGTTTCGCAGCTTTAGTAAGTTGTCGAGATAAGGAAATAATACATTATGAGATGGTCTGTAGATATATGGCTTAAATCTGTTGATTTTTATTCAACATGATTTATATAGCAATTTTTTTGTGGTAACAATTTATAGATAAAAACGGCCATTTTCAATTTCAATAACCTACCTATCTACAATGGGACATATTCGTACTTGTAGATAAATAAATAAAGTAATTGTAGTATTGTGATTTTCTGGTAGTTGTTTGCAACTGACTTGAGTATCGTGGAGAGATAGATAACATTAAGGAGACGTCGTAAGTTGAGCCTCTAGTGTGACGGGCCACCAACCCACTGACGACCTAATTAAAAAAGCTACTGAATCCACCATGGCACAATGTACCCGCAACGCTTCCAACCGAGAAAAATAGGAATACATCGTAAAAAAAGTCAACCTTGCGAATAACTAAGTCTCACTGTATCTCGTGTACCTACTGTATCTCTCTCTTAAATTAAACACACTGTATTAAATATTCCGATTTCGAAGTAATACGTATCAAGTAATTACGCGTTATCACGAATTCAAAAAGTACCCGTCAGATGTCGCTCAAATTTATATGAGATCACATGACATGCACTAGTTTTCGTATAAAAATGAATTATCCAAATCGGTACACCCAGTGAAAAGTTATCAACTAAAATACATAAAAAAGTAAAAGAAATACATATACTCCTCCTAATACTCCTCATTTTTTATTAAGTCGGTTATAAGTCACAATACTGTGTCTAGTTATCGAACAAAGCGACTTAAATGCGTAAAATAATTTCACGGTTGATTTTAAAAGGAGGTTTATAATCACCTAGCATTACGAATGAGCACCGTCGAGATTACACTGGATGGTATTTACCAGCAACATATTCATAAACACTATCATAATACTTTTGTCCGTTGTTAACTAGGGTGCGCCACTGGCATTGTACATAAGTAGTAACTGCACTCGTATAAAAAAATATATAAATTTCAATACAAGAAAAAAATGCAGAAATTCCAAATGAACATTAAAGTGATTATACTCATAGTTTGATAATAAAATGGTGATATGATATTTTGCAGTTAAAATCGAGAACCGTCTTTAAATTTTTCTTCAAAACACGTTCTTTAAATTTTTAAAGATTTTTTTTATCTAAATATTTACAAATTATTGGCGATTCATGCTAACAAAGTGCTGAATAACTTTATCAACTAGTATGTAAATTTATTATGAAATGAAAAAATACAACCGAATCAAGTACCTCCTACAGAGTGAGGTTGTTTAAATGGCGTTAAAAATATAAATTTAATTTATATAATTATTTGTTAAATTTTCACTTAATCTTGAAAGTTGTTTTAATGGGCGTGTAAATCACAGGACCAGTTTTTGTCCAGCCAGCTAGTTTGTTTCTGCTACGTAATGACGAACATTACTTTCACTGTAAGTACGGTCTAGAATAGTGGTTTCCAAAGTTTCGTGACCTCCGACTCATCTAACAAAAAATTCCAATCACGGGGCTCACCTCTTGGCAATTGTTGTTTATGGAAATAGCCGGAAAATTAGCCGAAAATTCATGTGATTATGAGTGACTATCGTTGCTCATTGACATCAGCAACACTATGGGCATTATTGACTTCATGCCGGCCCAAAAAATGTAACAAAAGAGATTAAAAGATGAAAGAAAGTGGAAAAACAAGAAAGAAAATCCCATAAATCTTAATAATCCTTAGTTTCCTTAGGAATTACTTAATGCTGACTAAATTGTATTAATTCGTATGAAAAAATCGATTTAAGCGCTACACATTTAAGCGTCCCAAATTTCAGGGCCCACTCAGTATTCGCTCGCGACCTATCAGTGGGTCCCGACCGACCCGTAGTCCCAATCTCAGTTTGGAAACCATTGGTCAAGAAAATATCAACGCATTATATTAAACCATACAAAAGTTGGTTGTTATACTGGTACCATACTTTTAACATGTTTTCATAATGAAACCAGTTTTTACTTTACAAGTTCGAGAAAAGTAAGTTGAGTTTGAATTAAATGATAGTGTCTCTGTAAAAACAATAAATAAACTTGGTATATATGTACATAACCGAATTAACTTGCGTGCGTTTTGTAGTTTCCTTTTGATATTAATATTCTGGATGTCTTTATTTGTCTAAAAAAAATCTATAAATTCGCATTTGAACATGTTTTTCTTTATTTATTAATTTTTGGAAGGCGAAGTTAATATTGTAAAACAAATAGCATAAATTAATCTGAAAAGAATTTAAGAAATTACTCAAGTATATTATGTTGTACATTTAAACACTTTTAACAAATCTGTCGTAATCAACCTGGTTATTTGTACGTATATATAAACATTGATTCATAATATAGAACAGGTAATGAAACTCGCGCAGTTAAGCGTTACTTTAACATAAAGATCCAACTGTACGAAAAAATCAATTCCGGAAATACCGTGTGTAACATCCGTGGCCTTACCGTGTGGCCTATTTCCGCACTCGTGGAATTTTTGATAGAGACTCCTTAGCTCTTCCGCGGTGCCACGCCACTTCATCCCATCGTCAACACCTACATACAAGTGTTTCTTTAGTTTGTAACTCTGCTGAGAAAAAGGATAGTTAAAACATTTTGTTAGAAGAAGAAAAGCTCACAGGTACTAGCTTTTGTTAAGTTTCAGTGGTCGATTGAGTTAAGAAACATGTGGAAGATAGATCCCGCAGGGAATATAAATTTTAGTGGCCTCAATGGAATTATGACAATTTAATGTTAGTTTTTAATATCCTTATTGTTTTCTCAAATTATAAAAACATTTGATGTTTTTAGATTTGTGAAATGAACAGCTAACTGGTTTTGTAAATGCATTTTTAAAGACTCTAAAATTCGGTAAAAGTTATTTTCGTTCAATTATAAACATTAATGCATAAATAATCATATTTTAAGTTATATATTATTTTATAAAATATATCTTAATTTCCATTGTGGCTAATGAAATATAAATAAAATTGCAAAATTTTATGTTAAATCACCAAAACACTATAATACCTAAATAAGACTATGTTGCTAATATGAAAATAGCAACGAGATCACAACTCAGGAAAATTTTGAAAATTCCGTATGCGGCCTACTTCCAGGCACTTTTAAAATCGTAGCTATATAGCACTTCAACGATGCTTCTGTGCTTCCGCGTATCGCACATTTTTGCAAGTTCACCTTAGGGCTACATTAAAAACCTAAATTAGGATATTTTTTTATGTAACTTCGCGTCGAATGTAAATATTCATATACTACATAATTGTATTCGAACGTCACTTTGACAATCAAGTTTATTAATAATATTTAGGTGAATCACCTAAAAGCTCAAAAATTTTCATGGAAGAATATGTATTCTGATGTCGGATATTACCGTGAATATATTAGCGCTATATGCAGGGTTATTGCAGAGAGACAAATGCTGATTGTTATAAGGTTGATTACTTATTTGAACTTGAGTGTTTGCGCGTCACGAACGAACTCGTTTACCTTATGCATATAGTAGGTGCAATTATTAACCGCGACTATTCTTGTAAACCCTTAGTTAAAAGTACTTCGTTTGAACAAAACAGATTTCGGTTCCGGATGTACAAGCAAAAATGTAAGTGTGTCAATATCGAGCCCTGAATGATATTTTCACAAATTTTTGGAAACAATCGTGCGGTTGTCGGCGGCCGAGCGTGCATTAGCTAGCTAATTGGTAAAAGTGAGGCTTTTCTTTGTCCATTGAGAATAAGAAAGCCAAACAAAAGAGTAAACGTTCCCCGGTTCTGATTCACTAACACTGGTAATACTTAAATAAATAATATGCGGCCCGGTTACTTATCAAACACCATTATCTTAGCTATTTGGGTATTCTATTAACACACCTTAATTATAATTTCCTGTACTATATTCACATTAGAAAATTTTAATGAAGCCTTAATATGGCGGTATGTCAAATTTAAAATGTAATGTTTGAATTAGTAGACAGGTTGTAGAACATCTTGTTTGGGTCGAATGACCGGAGCGACCGTTAAGATGTCCAGTATTTAAATTAAAATTAACGTTTTCTTTCCGAAGTGCGTATCTCTTAAAACTATAAGTACATGTGCATAGAGCCTTTGACAGAAACCTCCGTCTTTTTCACTCCGTAGGAATTCAAATTACCTTATCGGCACGCGGCCGCGTACAGGTAAAACCAGTATTACGTTGTCGAGATACAAATACGTAAGTTTGTGGGTGAAGTCATTGTTTCTGAGGACAGTTTTCATTAGCTGGTTTATAAAAGTAACTCAAGTACCGGTGATGACGTGTTATTTCGTCTCTGTTGCACTTGCGAGTTTTTATATGTCTATCGCGCATCCCTCCTCCCACCAACGCTGCAGGCGCGCTCCGCGCTAGGTTAATGTAGGTATGCTACAACTAACCAGTCGTCGACGAACGGTCGCTCATGTTCATACTTGATGTAGTCTAAATTTAACATAAATATTTATCACCGAAACAAAACATGACATAAGTGAAAATTATAAATTATAAAACCCTTCAAATTTAATCCAAACAATATTTAAACATTTATAATGACAATTTGTTGTTATTATACAAATTTATTCGATTTTTATTTAACGCAGTTGTACAACTTCAGTTTTTGTGTTTTGTGTAAAGTGTATTGTGGTCGAATTGAATTTATTGAATGCTAGCCGCTCTAGGATATCAACGTACATAGCAAGATAACAGTGCAACAGAAGAGGATTCTAGCTGCCAGCGAATAAGGTACGGCAAACCGGATATTGTACTAGACAGTCGTTCGACTACTTTAAACTCCATAATTATAAGTATAAAAATGGAAAAGGTAAGTTTCGAGAGAATGTTCCATTAAGAGTGAGCGCCAAAGTGATATAGATAAAAAAAGTTAAGTTGATCACGTTTAGGTCGGTCACGCAAGATTCAAATATTTGGGTCCAAGGACAAACATTGCGGGAAGACCGGAACGCGCTTCCCTAACGTATTTTGGGCCAGGTGTAATATCAACAGGTGGACTTCATTTACTTTAACGTTAGTTTGCCTTTTAATTAGAACCCTACCGTACTTGATTCTGACGCATCGTAACCAGGTGAATATACTCTAAATAGGGTCGTGAATGTTTGAGTGTAAGCCACGTTATCGTAACTTTATCATGATTCTAATCATTTACTTAATAAATACATAGAAACTACTACAATACTTTTATTAATGATAAAGGTTACGAATTATGTAAAACTTTGTAACTATTATCGTAAAACTCAAATTTTCACGTAATGTAACTTAATCATTGGTCTATTGCGACAGTTTTCGGATTTAATGTTGTACTTTGATGTTGTACTCAATGTTGTACTTTGGTAGTTTTGTAATTAAATGGTCTATTATTAATTACGTTAATAGGTCCACAGTGATAACAGCTATTTTGTAACAAGTTAGTTCACTTACTACAACATTGCTCAATTCCATTCCATCGATCATCATTATTAACCAATGTTTTTGTCGATAGATTCATCACATATCAAAATAAGTTATCTTTGATGGAATTCACGTTATTACTTTAATTTGCGATACTTATTTCTTCTATACGTATACGCTTTAGGTGTATTGGTATTCCAATTATACAAAGAATCTGTTGATGTTTTGTTTCAATAAAATTCAACACATTCAAAAGTATAAATCCGTTACTTGTCTTTCCAATTAAATTTGCTAGACTAGATTTCCTATATTGAAGAGAATCTCTCCCCTTTAGGTAGATGGCTCACTATGGCTTCACAAATTATCTTATACCTTTATATTGAGAATATAAGATTTAAAATTATTTCATTCTGAGTCATTATGACACGCATGTTTGAGAGACAGCGGGGGCGATGTGTCATCGACATCGCAAAATCCAACCTCGACGAGGCCTTTCTTACGACCAGTCTTTAGACAGGTAGCCGAACCTTTCTGTACGGAGAGAATTTTTTGTCCCGAACCTTTGTTTTGTTGTGGAGAAGTTCAGTGCCGGATCATGCGAAGATACCCTAATAATATTTATGTCATGATTATAAATTTCATTTAATACATTAATTTATTGGTTGCGGTATAAATATTAATACTATTCAAAATTTTATCACATTTAGCTTATTTCTGGAGTATTTAACTAACTGTACTATTTAGACAAGCATATTAATAATAGTCCCATTTACATTATTCATATTCTTATTATGTGTATTTAAAACGTCCAAAGGATTACTCATATTTAGGCTTAGGAATTATACTTAGTTAGGATAAATCTAATTGAGGCTTCTTGATTGTCTACATTCTATCTACTTGTTGCTATTGAGCTCCGCGGTGTTTAGTTTTTGCTCTAATAAAAATGACTGTGTAATCTCTATCGGCATTCCTTTTACGAATTCATGGGAACGTATTCGGCAAATATTAAAGGAGGACTTAAGAAGGGGATTATCATCCTTTATTCTTATAAAACGATTGTTTTAGTACAAACAGCCCTTTTGTTTTAAATCCGTCTGTATCGCTTTACAGTTAGTTACTATTTGATGTGAAACTTAAGGAACTGTATACTGTTGGATATCGCACTCGCAAAGTAGAATAAGATAAAGGCACTTTGGTGCTATAATACATTTATTACTTTGGTCCTTCTTAAAATTACCAATTCTCTTTAGATATTTTATCATTTTAGTGTTAATTTAAAAAATCGTATAACCCGCTTCCTAGTCTTAAACCGATGTTTTCATTTATTACACTTATATTTCTTTAAAACCAAGATCAGCGGGCCTACCATGAACTTTAACAAAACCTGTCAAGTTCAGGGCAGTTCAACTTATAGTCGAAACCTGACAG
>DWJN01002389.1:0-15371 GCA_018248895.1 Carystus phorcus | reverse complement strand
GGTGCCTCCTCTACGTACCATTATTGGTCCGTCCTTAGACCCTCTCTCTGTCCACTGTCCCTCACTCTAGGACGGACCAAAACGGCTACGTGCGCCATTCTCCCGCAGCCGTCTTCGAGCGGTATCGACCCTCTCCTGCTCTAAGAAGGCCTAGAACGTATTCCAGCATCTTCTCATCTTCATTCTTCAATGCGAATTGGTGAAAGAGTTAGAGGCCCATTCAAATTTTGAGGTTCTTATGTTACCCAAGGTCTATCATAAATGCTAAAAAGAACTGGTTAGCACATTTAAAATAGTCCGTATTCATATTTTTATGAGAAATGAAATGCTTTTTATCAGAACGGAACAAATACTTATTATTTCATATTTCATCAGCAGTCATTACCTTAAAATCAAAGTTACTTTTTTAATACAAAACCATCAAAGAATTTTTGAAACAAAAGTTAATTTGGTAAATTCCCAAACCGCTCCATGTGAACTCGAGAGAGACCTGATAAATTACCTTTGTAACCTTATTCCCTTTCTTGAAATAATTGGAGCTGTTTGGTATAAGCCATAAATAATAATATATAAAATTTTATAGACAATTTAAAGTGTAGTCAGTGAAGGTTGAATTATATTTAAAAAGTAAAGAAAAAATATGTAATAAAATATCAAATTCGATAACTACAAAATATTTATGAAATTTCTTTTTATGAAATCACTCTTACTTAAAAACTTAATGTACCTATTTTCTAAAATAGTTTTTTTTTTATTTTTTTTTTATTGTGAACTAGTCAATGCTTGACTACGATCCCGCCTGATGGTAAATCGTAAAGTAGTCTTGGATGGTAAAGCGCATTAACTTTCGTTTTCAATAGATTTATGAATTATTTTTCTATATCAACATTGTAAACTCAGTTGTTTGGAGGACCTAGCACTCTCGTAGAATATTCATTTTCTCCCCATAATGATATACAAAACTGTCTAATTTATTTGGAAATAAACATCCACAACCAGTTCTACTTAAGTCAGTAATTGTAATGTTATGTTGTATTAAATTTTTATAACTGTATAAATATTGTTTACAAGATGTGCTAAGGAGATTTTTTCGCCGTTTCTTCTCCTCTTTATAAGGCACCTTTCCGAAACGGTGGTAGATGAAAAATATTTGACGTCCTTATGGACTTATGTGTATTTATAAATACCTACATGAAATAAAGGATTTGAGTTTGAGTTTATAATGAAAATAAACCTTATTAATGATATAATTAAATAAACAAAACTCAACAGTGATCTAAAAACCTCATAATCGAAATCAAAAGTTTTAATACACCCATCAAAACATTAAACTTATGTTGCTATGGATTTTTCAAACGAAGCCTTAATTTGTTGAGTTCTTGAGGCTTTTTGTATAAACTCGAGGGAGACCCGATAAATTACCTTCGGAACTTTGTTGTCTTTAGTTAGTAACTTGAATAATTGCAGCTCGCTCGCTTTGCCCGCGGCGACATTATCGCGCACATCAAACGCCAACTTTGTATAATAAAAAAGATAATTAGAAGCTAAGTTTGTTTTATTTGGTGTTGCCTTACCTTATATTTGTATAAAAAATTTATGCGATGCCTGAGGTTGGTAAATGTTTAATGATTGAATGAGTTGAAATTGAAAGTTGTTTATACTTTCGACATAGTCTGTTAATTAGATGACTGACCACTAGTATCAATATTTAATATTTTCTGAGTATTTCTATTTCTAGAACATTAGATGTCATTAGAAATAAAGAATTTGTTGTTTCTTATCTAAAATCTCGAATACATCGACCGATGATAACGTAACTACTGTAATAATATTTTTTATGAGTTTTATTACAACCAGAAAACTAATGAAAGAGTAATTATAATTGGTCACTGTCACGGTAAGTAGCTAGCAATTGGCAACACCAAAGTTGTCATCGCAGTGTTGCAAACTATGAAAAAACTAAGAATTCATTAATGGAACTCCAATGGTGCAACCGATATGCGTGAAAACATTTTACGGTTGATAAAGAAGCGATGGTTATTTCATCATTTTAAGAATCTTATTACTATCCATAAGTATAGTTCTATTAACTGGAGTGTTCGCAGACAACTTTTATATATTGCACTTATGTACTGTTTGTGAAAACTTGTATAGTGTCTCCTAACAGTTTGATGTTCAATTGAGTACATAATCTGCTTCTTTCACACGTGTCTAAGCTTAGTAGCATGTTAAAGAGTGTTATTATTTTGTTTTAAGTTGTTATTCAATTAAAATCAACCAATATGATATGTATCATAAAATTTTGGTGTTAGCACTTGAATATGTTATCAGCTTTAGTTGTAGTCCCTAAATAATAATTCTACGAAATAGAACAGAGTTCAGTGACCTTTCGAAATAAAAATTTAGACGTCAATGTGTTGCTCGATGTTTAGAAAGATAAAAAGCTACTTAGCTCAGTGTTCCGCGGACAGACTTCTAACTATCAAATCGTAGTCAACCAACGTGGTATAATATGGCCTCCTTGCACTAAGAGAAAAGTCCCGGATCTTAGAATAGAACAGTTGTGAATTATTGTGCGTAGACCAACATTATGTCAAGCAAGGTAGTAAAGAAGTAAAGTAGTAAAATTAATTAAAATGGACATTTTCACAATGTGTACTTTAAATCTACAAAATTTAATTAAGTCACGATAGAACAGTTACGTTATAACGCAGATTGTACGATAAATAAAATAAATCTGATTGGTACAAGTGAAACTGCAAAAGGGAACGTTGTGAGTGGAACGGCAAAGTTTCAGTTCGAGCCAAGTGTTTCTTTTCTCGCGTAGTACTATTTCCGACTACTTGTGGTCTAAGTAAAAGACAATGTCGTTTAAGTTCCCAAAATAGTAACAAACTACTATGAAAATCCAGTACAAGAAAGAAATGACGGTAAAAAAACTTACATTATAGTGATTTACTATACAAATGTAATTTTGAATTAAAAATGTCAATGAAGAAATCGGTCGACAAACAGTTGAGAACAAGACGTATATATTTTCCTAAAAAAATACATAAATATTAAAAAAAAGCATAAAAATTATCATTTCCATGTTTCCATTTATATTGCTACTCTTACACTCGTACATTCATTTGAAGAACATACATATTCCGTGTACTTACAGTACTAAACAGTTCAGTCCCATTTTAGTGTAAAAAAGGTACAAATTTTTATAGATAGCAATAAAGTTCCTCAATAGCTAAAAACAAAACAGAGGCGATGGACAGTGGTGAAATAAAGACAATAGTTTTCCTTTAACCTGTTTATTAATATAGTGATTCTAATTCAGTGTTGAATTCAGATTGCTTTAATAGACTAGAGAAAAAAAAAATATGAAAACTGAAGCTGAACTGATTTTACTTTTAAAGGCGTTGTTTAATTTTCTTAGCTTAGACCATACTAGCAATATTATCAACCTTTGTAAGTTTGTCTTAAATTCAAGGAGAAACCTGTGAAGTCTGCGCGATAAAAAGTTATTTCAAGAATTATCATCGAAAGATAAATTAGCGACCCTTCTTGTAGTTGCTTCAAAGGTTAAATTTACTTTTAATTATTTTCCAGGTGTTTGTGGTGGGATGATTTTAACACAGCTTCTTTAAGTATAATGTCTTTTGTAGTAAAGCGCATTAGTTTCTTCTTCAGTCATTGAATTAGACGCATTTAGTTTTTTAGTTTTATAATTAATTTTCTTCCATACAAAAGATAAAAAAGAAATTACAAGAGGCTGTTTTGACCAACCACAAAAATCAATAGCAAAAATTATTTTTGTAACACCTTCATTAAATATTTATTTATGGCAAAGTTAATTATTAAAACATAACTTCATAGCTATTCCCTTTTCATTGGGGAAAATTTTATCAAAGTTGTTAAGGTATTGTTAAATATAACTATTAATAAAATATTCAAAAAAAAGCAGCATGTATTAACAATCTGTTTTAACTAACGTGACAGTTACCTTTTGGAATACATACAACATGGCAGATATAATGGAAACCACTAAAATTTAGTCATCATAATTCGTTATCAATTATTACTGTTAGAACAATTAATTTAAATTAAATCAATAACAATATTCGAGCGCGAAGCTGGTTATTGAAGCTACAGAACAATGTTCATAACTAGCTAACATCTAGCTCCAAAACATCTAGTCTATGCATGCTAACGTAACTACTGAAGCGTTAAACCACACAGCTTAACAAGGATTGAACTGCCATCGAACGTTTTCAGGAATTACAGGCATCAAGAGACTTGTGAAGGTCTCTGTTTTGATACTCGTTTGTCTAACAATATACCTAACCTAGCTTGACGGATACACAAATTTTCGAGAACCTCTTAACGAGACATAAAATTGAATTCGTTATGGTGTCGCTGGGTATCCCCTATTTTAATTTTTACTATACTTATTTGTTTATCCGTTCTTAAGAATTCTAATTGAATTGCAATAATTTATGTACTTAATGTCAACTTACATTTTCTACCAGTCAACCTTGTCTTATAAGGTTTTGTCTTCCTATTCTACTTTTACAATCAATCGAGAAATGTTTGTACATATATTTTGTTTGCAGAGCCAGAGATCAATAAGCGAGTGCACTCTATCTGCTGCTGCTCTATCTGCTGGAAACATATCGGTGATGCCTTAGTGTTATTGATTATAACTATTTATTATATCTACATATACTGTCTATTTATCTCTAGATAACTTGTGTTTTTGTTTATCCATCATTTATATAAAAATAGCAAGTTGTAGAAGTTTATGAACTGTAATAAATTTCATTGAGGCTTCGTTATCATCACAATCATCTATGCAATGTTGTTGCATGTAAAGCAATTTGGAAATCACAAGTTACCGAAACCCATTTTCATTAACTTCCGAAACCACTAGTTTCTGCTGTAACTTAACTGTCGGAGCGTTAATCTACACGGCTTAACGAGCATTGAACTGACGCCGAACGTTTTCAAGGATTACATAGTAACTTGAGTCTCCTGAAGCTGTTATGGCACCGGATGATCCTACAACTTGGTAACATATCCCCGATACCAGTAACTCAGATGGCGTTTGAGACGGCAAAGCACTGACTAGATACAGTGAAGTAATATTATACTGAGTATATATACCACTGTTTAATATCAAGCAAATTATAATCTTAGATAAGGATTTTATTTAATGGTACGTCTACTTTACGTGTAAGTAATTTAAAGACCAATTCCCTATATCTGAGACCTAAATTCGAATTTATAAAGGTATATTTCAAATGATTTTTTATATTTTTTCAAATCATTATATTTTTTGTGTGATTATCTTTCTGTGTTGTACATGGTACCCACGACACGGGGTATCCTAGTGTGGGGCTATAAGTGTGTGGCCTTATTAATTTAATTACATTTCTTGTTTCAATGAAGAAGAATATCGTTAGAAAAGCGTGTACCCGAATTATCTATAATAATTTCAATTGTCTTACTGTTTGATAGTAATACATTCAAAACTAGCTAACCTGCCCTTGTTTCAATTTGTGACTTAAATTTGGAAAAAAATGTTTACTTAAAATACCCGCACTACCAGTGCTCAACGAAATTGCTAAAGTTATATAATCAGACATTAAAATGTCGATCTGTCTATCTATCGTAATAATTTCAAGTGTCTAATAATGTTTACGACGTTCGACTAACATGCCTTCAACCCATTAATGACCCAGTACTTAGCGCGGATTTCTTCTCATCACTGAGGAGGTCTAGAGCATAGTCCACCACGCTACTCCAATGCGGATTGGTGGAGGGGTTAGTGGCCAACCCTAGTGTCGGATGTTTTTAAACCGCCCGAAGGCCTCCGACATGCCTTGACGACTGCTATGTTAATAGCAATCGGGACCGACGGCTTAACGTGCCCTCCGAAGCACGGACTTCGACTAACATACAGGGTAGTAACTTGTTGAAGATACGATAGTTTTCTTTTAATCTAATCATGTAAGTGACGAAATTTGACATTAGCGTATGTACTGCAAAATCCTTTGATGCTTCATGCACTAGCGTGCAAGTAATGGGTAACGTTCGGAGTAATAGCTCAGCGCTCGTTAAGCAAAGTGGGCTTAGTTAGGCTTATTCTAATACATTAAGTGTGAACTAGGTCGGTCAGCTTTTCGGTTACAATATCATTATTGAGGTTCCGGGTAGTAGGCACATCGGCTTACCGCATACATAGGATGGAACTTACGAATCTAACCAACGTCTTGATAGAAGCAATCTTGTTCATAGGTTATTTAAATGCAATGCCTACAACTACGAAACAGATGTAGTCAAGTTCATGAAATCACTTTTATTGTTCACGTTTTTATACGAATTTCTAAACATTTGTGTTTGACGGTAGTGAAAGGTCGGTTTGTTTAAATGTCAATTATAGGCACGTGTAGGAAGAGAACGTTGTATTAGAATGAGAAACGTGTAATAGGAGCGTGAAAGGATTATATGGTAAGAGAAGATAAAAGCGGTATTGAAAGGCAAGATCATTTAAGAAAATTGTAAAAATAGGAAGACAATGAAGAAAGTCCTGTTGCGTGGTATTAAGTGTTTTGCTTGACATCGGCCCGAAATTATCGTGCGTAAATATTTCCAATAATTAAATAGCCAAACTAGGTTCTAAATTTAACGGGTTCTGTTATCTAAATCTAATTAACATTTGGTAGCAATCAAAGTGTTTTATTGAAAATTAATAAGTATTATCTCAACCTTTTTATGTATCAAAGAGGCATATGGACCTGATGGTAAATGTATACATGTTGCCTATGAATGCCAATTACTAAATTCATCATCGAAGAATAGCCGGTTAAAAAAGAAAAGAGAAAAAGAAGAAAGAGATAAGGCTTCCACTTGAAACACATTTTTATAATTACATCTCTGTTTTCTTCTAGGATATATCTCTACCATTCAGTACAACTTGTACTGTATGTGTTTTCATCATTATTATTATCATCTAATTTAAAATGAGTTTATTTTAATAGGAGTTCACTAGAAATTTATTTTCTGAGTCAGCCAATGCTCGTACAGCGACAAGCAAGCGTAATTCTCACATAACAGTCGACGACTAGCATGACATTCGGTAAGTAAAGTGGCTTAACTCCGCTTGTTTCGGTCGACTAAATTTTGAATCAAGCCAGCACCGCACATTGGATTGGTGCATATTCTATATTAAACATGACTTTTAAATTTCTTCAAGCCCGAAGGTGAATCGAATCTAAGCAGTGAGATAACTAGTAAATTTATTGTTTTGTAATTTATTATGATTATTTTTTAGATATTTGACTTATTCTTAATACTTTCTTGCTGATGGAAATATTTTCTCATAAATGCATATAATAATAATTGTAAAGGTGCAAATAGAGTTTGGTTCAGAAAGTGTCTTCATCGTATCATGTTATTATCATTAATTATAGATTTTATACCGTGTCAAAAGAAGTATTAGTAATTGGATATTAGATCTGTCTACCTTACCCGTGACTAGTTTGATTTTTGTAAGTAATTGCTTACCAGTCACGAAGAAGTTCTATCCAATATTTTGTATAGATTTAGTAGTAATACTGATTCTGTACACCCAAATTCCGTAGTCAAGTAACTCACATGCAATACTAATGAGTATGGATCGATTAATGCAGTCTACAATTCCTTGGATAGCACATCCCGTCATGGCATATTAGGATTTAAGCTTGAGCTTAGTGAAGCTGTACTAGTTAACTATGCCAGTATAACAGTAAATAGTAATACGGTACAGCAATAACGTTAAGTATCCCATCAAAACGCTTCAGGTAATACAGCAGTTCAATCTATCAATGAAGCATTCTACTTTGATGGGCGATTTATTGAAAGATTGAACGGAAACACGCAGACTTTGCTTAAGTATTAATCAAGTTTAAATTATTTGGAGAAACATTTCAAAGCATTATAAATCATGGTTCTATAATAAATACACGGAAAATCCTTGTAAGGTACTAGAAAAGATAAAGTATTCTTATCCAAAATAACCCTAAATTATTCACAGTTTTGACTGTTTCAAGGCTGGAATATTATGCTACCCAATTCTTGGAAAAAATTATAATGATGATACATATCATTTTGCGTGAATTAGCAAATACTTTTTTCTCGCAGAGATATAGCTAAACTGTCTTCAAACTGTGCAACTTACTCAACTAACCTTTTAATTAAATACGTTTAATATTTCAGTTTTTTTTAGAAGAGCGATATTATTCCAACGAATATCACTACTACACCACAATATTCAAAACCTAGCTTAACTCTCCTTGTATTTGAGGAGACAATAGAACCTTAAAGGAAAAAACCTCTTGCTTAGTCTACTGATACTTTTATATAATATTCCGAAGTAAAAAACATATTACTCATTTCTGATTCCATCCTTGTTGCACTAAAGTGATTCCTTAATTAAATTTCTCGCTTTCAAATTGGTTTTGTTTCTCGTGAAAAATCTTTATAGGTTCGGCAAATACAGCAGGCGCATAGCACCAATTGGCATTTCATATCCAAACAGTAAACAAACAGTATGCCAGCAATTTCATTGCAAAAGGCTCAGCTCAGTACTATCCGCGCGTGCATGTTTATGTAGCGCGATGCGATTAATATTTGTTGTGCCAATGCCTCTCTCTTGTTTGAATAGTTTGTACGCGCATTATGCAAAAGAGAAACACTTCATTATTATTATTTTTAGTCAAACACTGCATTCATATAATTTTATCGTAATTAATAAACATGAAATCCTTTACCTTCTTTTCTATTTAGTTATGTTGTAGTTAATTATCAATATTGATATTGGTATTTCTGTTAAGTTCGGTTAGCTAGCCACCGCCCTCTTGAATCAGTTGCCAATGAATTCGTCGTATACGAGTTCCTATTTTGAGAAGCTGTACTTTCTTTCTTTTCAGTTCCTTAAATTTGTTACTGTTGTCAACGATAAAATTATTAGTGTTATGGCTATAATCCAATTACCATGAGTCAACAATGCCTGGTAGTAATTCGGTTTATCGAAAGAGTTAAGCAAGTGCGGGCGCGGTAAGTACCTAGTTGGGTGACCGCTAGTGGCAAACATTTCTTGAGCGTTTCTGTTCTTCGGTGGGCACATTAAGCCGTCGGTCCCTATTGCTTTGAACATAGCAGTTTTCAAGCCATGTCGAAGAGCTTCGGGCGGTTTAAGGCCACTAACCCCTCCACCAATCCGTACTGGAGCAATGTAGTGGAGTATGCTCCAGACCTCCTTAGTGATGAGGAGAGAACCGTGCTCAGTAGTGGGCCATTAATGGGATGAAGGCAATTCGGTTTATAAACGTCAAAGACAACACAAACAAAAAACGAATAAGAAAAGACCGCCGCGTAGCGTGTATACTACGTTTGAAAATGATTGAGATATAAAATTGTTATGAGATTTTTTATCAAACTCAATTTCATGTATGTGCTGAAAAACCCTCGTAAGCCCCTCGTAAGCAGCGAACGGTCCTTGTGGGAGACCAATGCTGGCTGCCCCAAGACTCCAACATAATGCTGAACAGGGTCCAATTCATATCAACGCGACTATTTACTGTCCCATTCCATTCCACCATGTATACTAAAAAATCAGTTTTATCTAGAACACTTAATACATTTAACAAATTGTTTAATGATAAGGCAGACCCTTTCGTTGGTACAAAGCAGAATTTCCTTCTAGAAACTAAATCTTTATTAAGTTAAGTTTTATTTACTTTACTTTATTAAGTTTAAAATTATAAAATAGATTATAGAGACCAAATACTTATACAATTTATTATGTGGTTATTATTTAATACACTAACATATGTAGATAACATTTGTTGGCCATATTGTTACGTACAATACATATGTATAAGTTAAATAAGAAAAAAGGCTGTTGTTATCTCAAATAAATAAATAAATAATTGATATCGATATTTTATAAATTCTAAATTGTTGTAAATTCACTTTTTTGAGAGTTTCTTTCTAAAAGTGTAACGGATTGCAAATTTATAATCCATTATGGCTCTTATAATACTGACTATAGAGGTAAAATATACTTAATAGGTATAGAGTATCAATAACAGTTAGTCTCATAACGAAAGCGTAGAATAAAAATTGAAATATTGTTACAATGTACGAAATATTTTATTTGAAAGCACTCACTAATAAAACATGTTTTTGTTGTAAAATATTTTTAATTTTAAACCCACTATAAAAGCTACGGCACACAAACCCCAAAACCAACAATGTTAAATACAAAGAGTTAAAATAAAATACAAGAAGAGCCAAAATATATTTTAATTTTATGTCACTTTAGTCCATGATCATTAATAAAACTACCTATACTATTACTAAATGCTACTAAAAACCCTATCGATACGTTGCCTGTGAAGGAAAAAGAAAAAAAGAAAGTACTGATTCCCAGACACTACACGACGGATCGCTTAGCAGCTGGTATAGACAAAATTGTCAAGCAGGCTTCACAGAGAGATAACTATACTAGTAATAAAACTCATAACTTAATAATAATGATAATATAATTCTTACGCGAATCATCAACACCATACTACTATTAAACAGGGCAGTCAGCTTCTATCTTACGAGATTCTACACACTTGACATGCGAGTTGCCAATCTCATGACATAGGGTTAGTAATTAGATTCTAAACCTTCCAAATAGATCTTCTATAAAAAGTAAAATAATTAAAGATATCAGTTATGGCATCAGTGGCATATGTGTCGGGATGTCTTGTAAATAATACTATGTATATTTAAGTACTAAAATAGGATAGGATTTAACAAACTAGGATAGGAATTTTTTTCCAATTTAGTTTTCCACTTCCACTGCAAAGAATGTTATATAGAATAAAAATAGTTTATATATCGTTATAACGCCACAGCAGTGTTGCATTCAGGCGGCTTCATAGCCCCACACTAGGATACCCCGTGTCGTGGGTGCCATGGACAACACTGAAAGACACAAACACCCAGACCGAGAACAGAAATTTAAAGTCATCATTGAAGTTTCGGCTTCGTTGGGAATCGAACCCAAGAGCTGAACTTGGTAACCATGACGTCACGCATACCTTTAAATGACTGTAGTGTTAATTCGGCTAAGTATCATTCAGTAGAGGTATATATTTAATGGCAGATCTTTGCATTTAACTCTTTGACTGCACAAATATTTACGAGTACCAGGAATCAAATCCCGAGCAGTGAGCCGTGCGACACGACGGGTAATTTTATTTCAATACGGTACTGCTTGCTTTTTTGAATATAATTCCTATTTTTATTCCAGTATACGGAAACGAGGACACTTTTTGAAATGTGTCCGCTGCTATATTAATGATACAAATTGGTATTTTGGCCTGAAGGGCTAATGAAACAGCAACGGATATGAGTCACGCCAGAGGATTCGCCAACGCAATACCAGTCCTAAATCCTTTTTTACACCTTTTTTAGATAATCCTTTATTATAGCATTCCAGGAATACTTTAGAATTAACATAGAACTTATAACCTTTAATGAATATAATGCTGATAATAACATAGAACTTATAATCTACATATAATGTTGGATAGACGAAGTAGTTCAACAATTTCTGAGTTTTTTCGTTGTGAATTCGGTAGAACTGGTAAAGAGAATTAAGCTTGTCTTAAGATTCAGGTGATCAAGCTTGCAAGTTTTGTGAGTCACTGACTATTTGGATTCCTTTCATGTCACTTTAAATGGCTTAAACTGGTGGTGATGCTCCCAACGGAAGGTAAACTGACTGCTTAACGTCTATGTGTGACACGTCCAATCAGCTCAACTTCTTCAAAAAGTGCTCAATCATGACTGATATCTTAGCTACTGTCTTTTGTTATCCCTACTTTTGTAAGTATTCAGCTGATATTGACATTTCTCTCAGTGTTACCAACCTTAACTTTCAAATTCCTATACTGGTTCAGGCTTGACGTTTCGTTTACGCTTCCAAATATAAAAAATAACGACGTAGCAGTAAATTTTAATCTCACCTGACGACGAAAAGAATTTTTATTTGGAAGCAATTGGAAGTCTGTTCCGAACCGATAGACTGAAGTACAAAGAGTAATTGAAAACGCGGCACGCTGTGCCTTTTGTCTAGCGTCTTCTATCAAGACCTAAGCGTACCTAAGAAAGCTGATACACATCATACTTTAAAGTTTACAAACGATCTCATGTAAGTTATCTTCGCCGCTTCTTCAAGTAAAAGCCGGGAAACCGGCTGTTAATTAGCACCCCAACATTTCAATCGAATCATTAAAAAATTCACAAGGATTATTAGAGGGTCTAGACTAGAATTTGTTGTCTCTGTATAGTATGTTTGCTTCTATCTTCTTAATATCTATAATCTTATATCATCATATAATATCTATAATTTTTAATATCTATAATCTATATTATCTTAATATATATAAAGTACGTGTCACAATGTTTGACCGCTATGGACTCCTAAACTACTTAACCGATTTTAATCAAATTTAGTACACCGTGCCCAGTTTGATCAAACTTAAAAGATAGGATAGCTTATAATATCTCAATTTATAGTCGCAATATTATTTGTTTAATATAAGATCCTGACCGCTGTATAAGATAATTAAATGACCTAATATAGTTATTGCAAATTGTTTTAGTTCCATAAGGTTCTAACAGATGGCAGTGTCAGATAATTAATTGACAATATTGAGTGCAAATTACTTTAGTTCCATAAGGTTTTAACAGATGGCGGAATAAGTCTGTTAAATTGAGTATGTAAACCTTAGTCACAGCAACGGGTGGCCGGGTCTGTTAGGTTATATTGTTGCAGAACAACGTTTGCTGGGTCAACTAGTAATTTTATATCGTATAAGTGCTATAGTAATAGTAGGATATTCTTAATTTGTTCTGACACACGTGATGTAAACATAAATGACATAATATTTTAAAATATAAAGTTGATATTTATATTTCTGTACACAAAGTAAAATACATACCGACTACGAAGCGATAACGGGTCACAAATTATTTATTTATTCGACACACCAACTTGTATACAATTTGTCACAAAAACTCATACATAATTACACTTATCTAGTACGCTTGCCAATTATAGGTATGTAAGTTTTTCTATAAAATAAGATACTTACTTCAACAGTTCAAACTTCGTTGAAAATAACCATCATCTTGGCAACAGTTACACAGTAATGTTGATTCGTACATCCGAGCTATTAATGTAAAGGTTTACCAGTTATTTCTGTGAATTTGTAGATAAGGCGTCTTGCAACTTCCACTGTTATCGTGTACACCACCTCGGGCTTTCTTTACTGATTAATCGTAGCGGAGTTAGTTCTGGGAAATAAGTTCCTGAACAATATTACTGGTTATTGGTATTAGCCTTTGAAGTAGTTGAGTTAGTTAAGTAGTTGAATATATTCCCAGATATTATTATCAGTTTTAAACAAAATGTATATTTTAAGTTGTTTCCTGTACTCGGTCCGCGTTTCTACGCATATTAAAAAGTCCGATCTAAACAAAAGTCAGTATATATAGTACAATATAGTATAATAGTAGTATAATACATTTGTTTTGATTCTGGTTATTGAAGTGCTGTTGTATATATACTGGTATATCTAGTCCGATCGATCAGCAAAATATTAACATTTTTGACTGTAATTAATAAACTATGAGTTCGATCGATATAATTTTGGTACCAAAATCTTTATAAGAGAGTTCTGAACAGATTTGCTACAGACATCGATGCTCTGTCTTCTACCATTTCAGGTATAAAAAGGAAATAAAGACAAACATGCGTTGTTACATATTAAGATAATTTAAAATCCTACGTTCATTTTTTTTCGTGAGATGGGTTAAATAAATTTAGTATCAAGCTATTAAGTGTGAAATATTTTTTTTTATTTCTAAGTATATGGGTGTATACTTCACGTATAACTTAGGCCTTCTCGCCTCGTATCAGCTAGCCCGCCCGGGGTTGAGTGAATCCAGCCCATATTTCAGAGAACACGCCGACAATTTACATAATTAACTAACTTCCTACAGACTTCGTATCAACCTTCGCTCCGCGCTTGCTACTAGTATTTTATTCCGTACATATTTTACTCCGCCGTAGTGTCGTCCTAACCATTATTTCAATTCAGCTCGAAACTAGCTTTTAATTTCGAAACGAAAATTCACCATCACGATTGTTAAACAGACTCAATTCTCCGGAATAAGTTGGCAGTTAGCGATGAAAGACGAAATCAAATTGTTTAACAATCATATTTGAATCTCGCAACTGCTTCCTGAGATCTTAGTTTAAATTTCACTGCGACGTCATACCTAACTTATCCCACAACTTTACGAAACAAAATTCCCGAGCAGCGACAACGAATGAGCGAAGTTGCTTCTCATTTGCGATTTATGATCTCGTGAAAAATATATTTAAATACGTTTAGTGATGTACGACTGCGGATGTGGCGTTTGGCAAAGTTTCAACGATGTCCGACCAATGTTTCATTGACTTAGTAACCAGTCTTATAGTTAACGAAAGGCGATTGTGGATAAGCGTTGTTATTGAGATGGTATCTGTTTGGAGTTAACTATTGCTAATAATACATTCCAAGTATCAAGGGGATGTTTGAAGTAACTATTGATTTTATGATAGAGATTTTTTTTTACAAATGCCTGATATTGCCTGATGGTAAGCAGAGATGCAGCCTTGGATGATAATCATCATATAATAATTTATTTATATGACGCTACAGTAAAGTACATTCGTATTAATTGTCTTGATACGTAACAAGATTCGCATTAATTAAGTGTCTATATACTTAACAATATTGTGCTTCGATTTACAGTCGAAATATTTGTTAATCAAATTCGAGTGTTCTTGCAGTATTCCGGTCTTAACCAGTAGAACAATTTGGTAGTGTTCGCTCCGTGATAGCAAAAACTGCTCTTTCCTGCTCTAGACACTTCTAATTTAACTCCCCAGTGCTTGCAACGTCGACAGCGCAATTCAACTAAAGCCTTGAGAAACTATACGCTATCTTAGAGGATATTTGGAAGTGGTTGTTTTGCTAACTAGTAAAATATAGTCACCAAAGCCCTATTCGCTGTTAATCAAGTAAGTATTATCAGTTTTCTAGAAAAGAACAAATGTTAAAGGGAATGTTACGAGATTTTAGCACAATTTTGTTATATGGCACGTATACACGTGGCGTAATGGTCACCACGCCGGACCGCCGTTCGAAAGGGCCTGGGTTCGATTCCCAGCGAGGCTGAAATTTAAATGATGAGTTTAAATTTCTGTTCTCGGTCTGGGTGTGTGTAAT
>DWJN01002388.1:0-15375 GCA_018248895.1 Carystus phorcus | reverse complement strand
AATGACCATGTATGGACCGTATCGGGAGTAACGGTTATAGTTGAATGTATATTAATAGTAGGTATTTTTTAACACCCATTATTATTACTTTCATCTTTTAAACCATTATTACCATCGGAAGAATTTACTTGTACCAGATTTTTATAACACGTTAAAATAACTATTCAGAAATGTTCTTCTATAAATTAGAAAAATATTCGTCTTTTGTATCAGTTAAAAAATTAAAGCGTTATCTAATTATGTCTTTACAGAACTTCCATTATAATACATTATCTTATAGCGCGGGAACAGATCTCTTTCCACCTAGAATTCCAGCGAATCTATTGGACTCCATAACATTATTATTACGAACAAAACACAGACTACTTTACTTTTATTAATAAAATATTTTGCTGTTTACTTCACCAGCTAAGGCTTTATAATAGTAGGTAATTATTTTGTAAAACACTTTACAAAGACATATAAT
This sequence comes from Carystus phorcus, assembly GCA_018248895.1. NCBI lineage: Eukaryota > Metazoa > Arthropoda > Insecta > Lepidoptera > Hesperiidae > Carystus > Carystus phorcus. The sequence goes on along the minus strand of DWJN01002388.1, from coordinate 14,909 downwards.
ACGAGTATCTACACTGAAAGGCAGAAGCGTAATACCATCGACGTAATGTTCCTCAGCCCTGTACACTTGTTGAGAAGTAAGCCGCAGTTGTTCGAAAACGAGTTACAATGACAGCGAAGCGAAGTGAGCAACTTATGACTTAAAAGTTTGTTTCAAAAGAGTTTAGAACACGCTGAAGTTGTTATATTACTTTATTCCTTGCGCCTGTTTTTACTCAAAATACACACGTGTGCTGTATTGTGTTATAATCCTATTAAGGAAGGAAATATTCCTGTAGGGTTCGTAACTAAGCAAGTCTGTTAAGCCTGTTAAGGGCACAAGGTATAAACTTATGTAAATGTACCTCAGAAAGGTGCATAAACTTTAAATGAAGAATGTATGAGGCATGCATAATGGAATTGGTTGATCAGATCAGATTTTAACACGCATTTGTAGTGAATACCTGGTGCCTGAAGTGTATACATAATGAGATTATTTAAGTAGCTCGTTATTCCTTAATGTAATAAAATATAGATTACTACATAAAAAGGCGATACACTTTTTTTACTTAATGGTTTGTTTTATGTACTAGATTACAATAATAATAATTTAAAAACAATAACAAGCGGATTTTAACCTAAACATGAATCGTAAACTAAACTAAAATGAAAAAAGTCGCTCTATTTTATTCACTTCACGATATTTTATAAATTTTTTACAATTGACAGTGAACTAGCCGAGAGCTATTTCCGTCACATGACAAATAAAACCATTTTTGTTTATTTTATATCTCCCTGTAGACAAATATTTTAAATTGATGAAAAATATCCTCACAGGAAAACAATGCGAGTTGGATAACCACGGTTATTCGATTTTACTCGTATTGAAAGCAAAGTTTCATGATTACGAATGTCCGACAGACTTGAATTGGGTAGTGGTTAAAAGCGAGATGGATTGGAGTTTCTAAGTTTTGCTAAGTGGCTTGAAGTGTTCCCGTTCGATTATAACGTGCCTTCAAGTCAATATCAAAGTCTTTACTATCAAGTAAGCTTATAGTCTCGCAATTGCTTACAGCTTTGAGGGCGCTTTAATGTTATTTTTTAAAGAGAAGTGGGGTAAAATAGCTCTATCACTATTTTGTCGAAATGCAAAGGCATTTCTAAACTAAACTAAAGAGTTTAGTTTTTTTTGCACAATTTGGATAACCATAAAAATGGTTATAGTGGCTCATCCTTAAAAGTTAGATATATGCTGTAGCGAACTTTTATTTCGGACTTTTAGAGGGGGTAATACATGATTTTTGAGTAACTTTCCCCGTTTACTTAGCGCATGCAAGGAAAGCTCTAAATTTTGCCGTTTTCGCAATATTTTTTATTGCTGCTCCTCTCCTATTCATCTTACCGTGATGTTATATAGGCTATAGTCTGTCTCGATAAATGGTTATCAGTTATCTATTTAATATGTGAAGAAAAACTTTGGACCCCTTTCTACGAAAATGGCGCGGACGGAGGAGTATGAAATTTGGCCCATTTATAGTTTATCTGTAGGAGAAGTGCAGAACGCTAATATTTTTTTTAATATGCAGTAGAAGCATATGAAATAAATAAAAATAAACATTACACACACTACCATTTATTTGACACACATACACGTAATAAAGATATGGGACATTAATTGTTTACGTTTGTATTGTCAATGTGAAGTAACGCTTTGACACATGTATTACGGACGAATTTTGACCGGTGACAGGTCTCTAGTTAGTATAGTATAGTAGATAAAAGTCGTCGGAGGCTTTCGAGCGGCATAATTTTTGATACTTGAGTTGGCCACTAACCCCTCTACCAATGCGCACTGGAGCAGCGTGGTGGAGTATGCTCTAATCCTCCTGGATGATAAGTGACACCCATGTTCTATAGGAGGCCATTGTTTGGAGCTAATTGCTGTTTACATAATACCTGTTATTTTGTTATTAATAAACCAAATAAATCATGCTCATGATATTGATTTAGCAATTACATTAACCGAGAACAGAGCTCTATAATTTATTTACCAAGAATTTCGTGTAAGTAATGGGGAATTACGTAAGGAAGTGTAATTAGAGTATATATGTATGTATAGAAGAGTAAGTTTGAGTAAACAGATTTGTAATGTTAATATTTATTAGCTGAATTGACGTGAGAGGGAAAACGTCGCGTATCTTTACTAGATTCGAATACGATGCTGAAATGATGGAATAAAATATTTTTATTTAGATTTAAATTTAAAATCATTTATTCATGTAGGTATTTTTCCAATACACTTTCGCACGTAATGTTTTGATTCTACCACCGTTTTGGAAAGGTGCTTTAACATCGAGGACAATAAACGGCGAAAGTGAAGAATTAGCGAGATAAATCCCAAATTAATTTTGCGATTACATATTATGTATGTTTAATACTATCCATCTAATATTAAAATCTTTTATTTTAACTATCATAATTGGCAGACATTGTTCTGTAACATACCCATTGATACCCATATAAGTAAGGTAAATTATTAAATTCAATAAAAAACATTTATCTGATCACGAATAAAAGAAAGAGATAATTTAAAACTTTCTCGAATCTACATAAACACACAATTTTTTTTATCAAAACGTCTTTTTACTGTTAATTGGGAATTCAGTGATACACATATAAACATGAATTCGAAGACAATTTTATGCTTGATCTCGTAATAATCCAAATACCGCCTACTACAGTACATTCGTCTATTTAAATCGTTAATAATTCCGAAAATAGTCCCGTTTATCTCTTTTCTACTTGATTTTATATGAGTAAACGAATCATGATTTTGGCTTTAGATTAGAAGTCATCAACTAAGGCATATGTTTTTCGAACGGAAGGACTTTGGACGGGAAAATAATGAATATAGGAAAGGGTAGTGGCTTTAAAGGATACTACTGGCTTGGAAGACTGGGTATAAACCAGTAGTAGCGTGGGAGCCCGGGGTCACGTACCAGTATACAATGGTTATAAACTGGCTAGCTAGCTAGCTAGCTATCGGCTGTAACATAAATATAAAAAAGTACTACCCTATAAAACGTAATAATATCAATATTTATCAAACAATAAATTAATTTCCCGACAATGCACGACCGCATCGCAATTTCCGTTCGTGAAACAAACAAAGACAATTTATTGATGTTACTTACGGCGTCCGTAACGGATGACGTATGTGTAAAGAATTTTAGAAATGAAACGTAGCTTAAGAATGCCATTGGTAATATTACTTCTCTTCTCTTGGATGTTTCGCTTATATACCTACATAGTAATAAAAGTCGGCATACAAGTATTTCTGATAAATAAAATTCGACTAATGTCATCAACAGAACTCCCATAGAAATATCTAAATTGTTCCATTGTGTATGGTATTTTGTGCTGTAGTTGTTCTTATACAAACTGTTGAATAGAGTTATTGATTGTCCTTGTTTGTTGAATAAATTCAGAACACTACGACCACAACTTCGCTGCAATTTTTTTAGCACAAAAAAATGTATAACTAATATGGGATGAGATTCATCTGCGTGTTAGCCTTTGTTTTGTTTTTTATTGCTCTTTTTACCTTCTCGCTTTTGAAATGAATTTCATTTTTTGTTTGTATTTTTTCTAAATTATGTTTTACGTCGCCGCAATATTCGATAGTAAATAGAAGACGGGTGAATTAAGTCATTTAATGATTTTATGTTAGATAACAAGTACATTAATTTATTACAAATGGGTTACTTACCTAAATAACGGGCACATACCGTTATATCTTGAACATCCCGCCGGTACGAACGACGCGGTTTGCTTCATCGTTCGTTATGCGCACCGCGAAGGATTGGAATAGCCTGTTTCGGTGTTCCCAGCTACTTACGCCGTGAGAGTCTTTAAGAGGAGAGCGAGTAGGCTTTTAATAAGTCGTCCACCATCTTACAAATCTTCGCCACTTACCATCACGTGGGGTTGACGTCAAGCATAACTAATAATAAATATAAAAATGACTAGGAATAAATTAGGCTTCCATTCCATTAACCACGTCAACTATTATTAAGTCATTAATGGTATTAGTAGGTATGATAGTATTATTATCCTGCCGTGAGGTGTACCTAAGTCAATCATCCACTCATTTGTGTCAATGTCCAAACGATTCGTCGTGCTCTGGCGAGGAACTTAAGAGTTAGTACTTTATTTCTTTTCTCTTCTTTCTTGTCTAGCAACGTATTAGATTAATCCCCACTGTTTGTGAAGTTCTCGGGCAATGGTGACCATTTACCATCAAGCGTCTTATCTGCTAATTATATAAAAAGAAAGATTACCATCAACAGTTTCTTTAATACGATCGCATATTATACCAACATAAGATTGTTAAACTATGTATATAATATATTACATTCTAGTAAAACCGGTGAAATTCGTATCACCTTAGAACATTTATCCCGTTTTTGTAACATTTCTCATCAATCCTCAGCTCCTATTTGTAGTAGCGTTATATAGCCTATAGCCTTCCTCGGTGTCTGTACTATCCAACGCAAAAATATTGTTTCAATTCGAACCAGTAGTTCTTCAGATTACTATGTTCAAACAATCACACAAACAAACTCTTCAGCTTTATAATATTAAGTATAAATAAATATATAAGGTTAAGGGTAAATATTTACGTAAGTACTTTAGTATTTTGAAAGAGTAAAATATTTCCCCTACAATTTGAGAGTCAACAACAATAACCGAAACAAATAACAGTAGCAAATACCGAGGCACGCTACTCGGGAATGTGATTTGAAACACGAATATTTACGCTTCGTTTATAAAAGGAAATACTGAGACTTGTAGTCTCAAGTGAAATAGCTCGATATTTACCAAAGATATTATTGATTTGTAGATAAATTAACAGACATGGCTACATTAAACTGTATTTTATGATTGTGACGTCACTAACGTTACACTAATAAGTTTGTACAAGTAACTAATTAAGTATATAGCTCCATTCAAAATGGTATCTCCTAACATACGAGGCTACAGACTTCATGTCACACGATTTAATTCCAGCGGTAAGCGGATAACGAGCCGGGCTAGTTACCGAATTAAAATATACCGTGACGGGTTTGGAGAACGTCGAATTCAGTGTCAAACGAGATTAAAATCGTAATCCGATTTGTTAGAATTACACTTCTATTATTTTTTTATAACGTCAGTACTTTTTTGTTCATAGTAAAAAAAGTATCAAGTTTTCCTAAAATAGTCAACATCCCAATTTAGGAACTATTGTTTGTATTACTAAGAGTGTCGGCTCGCCAAGTCGATAGGTATTTTATCAATAATTTATACTTACCTATATACCTGTAATCTATATGACTGTCTGTGTTAAAAGTAAAAAATATATACAATTTGGATATAGTCATTGAAACATAACAGATCAAACCTAAATAATAACAGAACTCTAAGGCTCTTTGTCTTACTTTTTGTAAAAACGCTGTTATAACGTTACTTTATTTGAATATGACTTCGCAGAGGTTTCTAAAAATACGTTAGCGGAGGTTATTAAAGCAATCGATCGCTGCGGGTTTGTTTAAGGGTCAGCCTACTCGGATTGAACACGCAACCTCAAAGGGCCGGAAAGGGGCGATTATTACAACCTGACATTAATATATGAAAATATTTATTCTTATCCTTCTATAAGGCAGACGTTTGCGTTACTACAAAAAAATATTTATATGGGCGATTTTTTATTCTCTTTCCAGCAAATTAAGATTCTCTCTTCTATAATCTATACTTGATACCGTGATATGAGTAATTGTTGTATGCTATTTAAATGTGTCTCTCCTATATTAATCAGCGGTATACAAACAGCCTTTAATTTAATTCGCCTCTAACATTTTAGATAGATTTTTTTTTGTTTTTTGTTTGTGTATCGATAAATTGACCCCTAAGTATGTTTATTACAAGTTTTTTATTGAAATGTCCTAGAAAATTTCTTTAATACTTTTTCTGACAACTAAGAACGTCATTACATATGTAATTTGTATGATAAAACTCGTATAAAAGCTTATCGCGTGCTCCATCTATCTGCTATAACAAATACGACCGGGTAGGAACGTAATCATATCAAATACTTTTAACATTGCAGTTCCAATTTTCTTTGTTATAGCGAAGATTTTCTGTAGGAACTAGTAATAATATTAGCAAATGAAAAGAATATAAATTACTATTATTATTAATTTTACACTAAATACACTTCAAACGATACTATACTCAATGTCACTAAGCTATCATTCACCTTCAATAGGTGTTGTACGCCATAACTGAACCCTCACCCACAATGCCATGAAATATTGGTAGTGATAAGACCGCATGATCAACACTGCTTTGTTAAAAAGGGTCTCTAAACATCAAAACCCATTATACTGCTGGAAATTATGCTCACAACCACTGAAAATCCCTAACCCATAAAGTATGTGCTGTTAAATATTTTAGTTGTAAAATTCTTATTCAGAAAATAATGACTTTATATTTGCGTGATGAAAACGATACAATTAATATTCTTTGAAATAACAGAGCTATTAAAATCTGTGTCATTTATAACAAGTGCATTCACGCTATCATTTGTAGTTGATAGAATCTTATCGATCTTTTAAAATAATAGTAGGTATCTGTACCGTTCGTGAGATAAAATGTTTCTAATTCAAACGGAAATGAAAAAAATTGTACGGCATTCTTTACATACACTTTCAAAACACAATTTACACCATTCGAGTCCTTGCCAAGAACAATCCCGAGTAAAATGGCAACATAGTATCTACTGAAATTTTAGTTCTATTTAATCGACAATGTTTAACACCACCATCGTAGTTTCAAATTGTATTATATGTGTTTGTTATGTACAATAAATAGTAGTATTTAAATAGTGATATTTATTGTACGTACATTCTACATAAAAACCAGGTAAATAAACCTATATCTACACGTGCATACTGATTAAGAAAATGTAATGTAACATGTGTTTGGAGTAACATTAACATTGTACATGTTCTTAATTTATTACGTCTTACTTAATTGTAAAATAAATCAGATGTTTTCAAACATTACCTACCTAGCATAAAGAACACGTTTTCGTAAAAAAGTAACAATTTCATTTGGTTCTTTACCAGCGAATTACTATAATAAAATTACTTTTAGAATATGGTTAAACTTTGTTCAACCAAGTAGGAGAACGATGTTTAAACCATTGGGCTAGCCATTTATCCTTATATAACGTATCAAAGCCAAGTTTGTTCACGTCACGATTAAAATATATGAGCTCCAATTTAATTTAAAGTTCGAGGTTTGTAAACAAGGACCCGTTCAAATGTTCGGTAATTGATTTAATTCGTGTCCAGAACGAGTCGTTTACGTCGTATCATGTTAATTTATAATCACAACCAATTTTGAATCCACGTATATACGCACACATAAAACATGAAAACGTTCAAAGGTTTTCAAAGGAGTTCAATGACATACACACGAACAAAAGAATAATATATATGTAGTGTCCGGTGTACGTATGGTATTTATTCAAGAGACATCCAGGACTGCAATTGTATCACTGGCTCACCATTACACACGACACGAGCGCGGGCGCACGTTTAACCGTACCGAGTCCTCTATTCGACTGGAATGTTAAGTATCTTATGTTAAGTATCTACTAAATGGACACTAGTACTATAATATATATAAAGATAATCCATAAACCTTACTATATATATGTATGTATAGTATAGCCTCTATATGGAATTTCAATCGAACCATTTCGGTTACCGCCAGTTCACTTTAGGTATCTGGTAAGGTACACTGCTTACAATGTTACGTTATTGGATCGGATTTATTGTTTCTCAGAAAATAAAAATAAAAAATGCAAATTTACTTCTTTGTCGTAATGACTTATGGTCTCCAGACGCGTCGGTCTCAATTTAAATCGGTCCTGTACTGTTTCTCATCAGTAGAATAGTCAAGACTCTTTTACATTCTATAATTCCAGCGAAATTTGCAAATTACGAATAGCTAACATGTAACTCTAGTAATTTATTTTCTATAAAAACACTATGTAAATCTAGCTGTCTGTATTTTCGAGATATGAACAAGCCGTCATATTCAACAGTACAGTCATGCCATATAGTGAAGCAACTCTTATATTAGCCGAGAACTAAAGGATATTTCTTTTTATATTCTTCTTTATATTCTTTCTCATTTTTATATTTTTTTGTTCACGAAGAGTTTTGATTTCATTATAGTTATTAAATATTGGACTTAAATTAAGAATTCAAAGTATAATTAATAGTTAAAGTGTTAAAGATTATTAAATTAGTGTGACAGAAATTAATTAAATTTTGTTAAGCGCTATGAAATGACCAATATCTATTAAATGCTAATCCTTTACGAGCACGGACGAGACCACAAATTTTCGCTGTTTACTTTTAAACTCGGACAAAAAGGGTCACTAAAAGCTTCAAGTTGCATGCAGCGTTGCAACATTGTGAATTGCAGTAACACGAGACAAAAAGCGTTGTTCGAAGCTTCAAAATTACTTTGAACAAATTCTGTAGCATAGTATGAGGATACGTTACTAGTAATACCTAAGAACCATCTGGTGGATACTGTGTAGTTTTTGCCGAAGTAATACGTAAAAAGTAATAATATAGTAATAAGTTTTTATGATCTAAATAATATACGTAGTATTCAGTATAAAATAGGGGTCTGATGTACTTAAAATAAAGTCATCAGTTATTGACGGTTAACGAAGTACTGCCTGAACTATGTAGTTGATATAGACGTGTAAGACTTCTTCCGCCTTATTACAAAATAAGGTCTAAACCACTATTATCAAGTATAGGTTTATCTTCCATACTATACTTTAAACCAAGGTTTATTGTACTTGGTCTAATAGAAATTTAAACCGGTACTTTGCTAGTCCACGTTTTGTAATAAGGCCGCTTCTTATGATTATTTTACTTTGAACACAGACAGTCATATATACATATATTACAGACAGGTATTATTTTGTAAAATATAAAGTTGGCGTGCCTACGAACTTGTTTATTGGTTTGTAACTTTGTTTACTTGATTATTGTATAATACTAGTTGCTGAATTGGGCTGTTGACTATTTTAGGTAAATACGAAACTTGAGAAACTAGTACAGTTCAAAGATAAAGTCCGTAGATTAAAATATACGTTTTCTTTTGTATTAAGAGCAAAATAAAAACAACTTTGTATTCATACATTTATTTTAAGATCTTTAGAGCCAAATATATACAAAAACCTAAGTAGGTTTTATTGATTAGAAGCTTGAGCAATTCGCTTTATAATTTAAAAAGTTATTTGCCGAATTTTTTGTAAATAGTTGGATGAGCGCCAGTTGAAGTCGGTAAAAATGATTTTTCACAACTTTCACACAGTAAAAAGCAAATAAGCGAAGAGGATTTCAACACGCGTGACATTTTTTAAATTTTGTTAATTGGAAGTAACAAAAACATTTAGTTTCGAATTCAATTTTTAAAACAGTGATAGGTGTTGTACCTACCTTGTACTTACAAAGCTTAAAAATTTAATATTTTAGCTGTATATTCGCTCAATTGCGGCTCTACAATTAGTTCTACCTGTTTATGCAAATTTATAAATTTTGCCTAATACAAAGTATGTATTTTCTCTCGTTAGAAGACTTTGGGCTCTGTACTACGCAACTTAATCTTGAGGGTATTTCCACGGTAATAAGTTTCTTTATGGGTCTAGTGTTTCATTGTCAGTGTTTAATATATATGTAATTGCTTCGTCAATAGTCTAAAAAAAAATTCAACTTCTATAAAATTCAAATTTTAAACGGGTCAACAAATGGACACTGCACTTCGTTTACTAATCTCTATCTGAACCGGTGGTATAATCAATAAATTAAGTACATAAGTGTATTGAATAAATACCTGCATGGTAAGATGAGTTTGAATTTGAATTTATAATTCTTATCTCTTTACAGTTCTTGGTTTTCTAGGACGGTTTATTGATTATTCAAGTGTAACATATTGCGAATGAAAAATTATTCATAGAAGGTATGCAGGCTGTAATCGATAAACGTAGTCGAGGATGTCTTGCAAAAGATATTGTCGGCGTAAAAGTGAAATCATGCATAAAGGTTAATGTATTCAAATCTGTCTACTTAAACTATTAAATTGCTTGGTTTGATTAATTAGAGAATTTAATAATTCGTTTTCAAAATGAATAAATGTTTCATTAAACAAATATTTCTCACTTTGGAGTAACTTTTACAGCTTTTTGTTAAAATACAACTATTTGCTATGGATGTGTATTAATATTTTATGCTTCATATAGAAAAGTAGTAAATTTACATAACGTAAATCTTAACTCAACTGGACTGAACTATATACATATATAACGGATACTCTAATATAATTCTAAGTTTAAACTTGTAATACCCTAGAAGAATTAGGAAATTATTAACTAAATATGTGACAAAGAAAATGATAATAAGATAAAAAATAAAGGTAATTACAGTTATAAAACAAAATTTTCTCCTTGCGTTTCATGACTGAGTAATTATACCAATAACTGCTGTCCTTAGATCTTAGGTCCGGATCTCATTTGAAAATGCGAGCGTATAAGTAATAATAATTTATGTTTACGTCGACCTTTTAGGTGTTTGTACATTTCGCACACTATTCTAAGAAAGTGTGCAGGTTTTCTAAAAAATATTCTTACTTTGACAGGAGATATTTTAAACAATACTTGATAGGGACACGTTCAGTTTATTAGAGAGTTCAAAATAGCAGGCGACAGTGTTTATATGTATCTGTTTTCCTTACAAATTAAATACATATTGACCATTTAAAATATTATGTTATATAACTATATTTTTGATTTTATTATCAACGATTGCATACATCGGAAGTTATAGTTAATAGGCATATTTAAAATATTTCTAATGACTGCTTTTCCTTGTAAATAATTTGTATATATTATTAGTCAACAATTAATTATCATTTTGTTATAATGTGTTAAATTAAGAATAAGGGATAAACAAGGAAGGGTCTCGCAGGGAGCGGAACTTGTAACATAATGGTTCATTCAAAGAATTTTAGACTTCGTAATATACCGTAATATATTCGTGATAAAAGTAATAAAACGCACCCACTTTCTAAACAACTTCCCTTAACAGGTTATTTTATCCTTTCTGAGGGCGGTTTTACTTTCTTGTTAAACTATTTTTATTTTTTCCTTTTTAGTGGTACCTTCCATTATACAGGCGTGATGTTATGTTATGACAAAAGAAAAAATCCGCTTTAAATATTCTGATTCAGGATTCCTACGCATCAAATAAACCCGTGTTATTAGGAATCACTACTTCTACGAGGTCGGTCAAATTAATAGGGGACACATAGTAAACACTAACTTTCGAACAAAAAAGAATTATCCAAATCGGTATACCTGGTAAAAAGTTATTATCTAACATACATAAAAAAATGCAAACGAATTGAGAACTATTTTCGAAGTCGGTAAATTAAAATTGCTCCTAAATATTAATAAATAACACATTAAATAGTGACAAATGCAACCCCTAGTAAAATTAAATAAAATACAATGTAAGGATAACATATTAAATTTAGTCAAATATTCCACAAGGTTTCATTAGAGAATGTTAATCTCGTGGAACAGACAGAGAATGGACATACTCAAATGGTGTCCATACTAGTTGCAATAACATAGCCTGAATTTGTGTTACAATGAACAAGACAAATTTGCATACGTTACAAGCGAACGGATCTAACAAACTATATGGCAGTGTACAAACGATTTTGCAAAATTAAACAAGCTTGTTTACTGTCACAATTTGTTAGATATAGTAACAATAGGGAATATAGAGGGCTTTTTACGAAAAATGTACACATGTCGGGATTGTGATTTGTTATAACAGTTAACATTTACATGAAGAAGAGAAGCAGAAAACTATTTTTTTATGTTACATGTGACACAATTGTTTTTTAAATAAAATGAAATAAGAATAAGAAACGTTTATTTTATCAAAAAAACACCTCCACAAATTCTAAATGACAATCGGTTATATAGTGTCAATGAGAAATTAATATTTGTTAAAACGAATTACTATCGAATTTCGTGTACAGAAGAGCGGGTTTCTAGTCTCTAGTATGCTACTTCCTGTTTCTAACATACTTAAAAATATTGTTTACGTTAGCTTTATAATGGTACATATTTAATTATTTATTTGCTAATTGTAAGCTAAGTTATACACAGAGTGAACTAAGGTTAAATGGCATTTCAACCAGCCATCTCAGTGTGACCTAAAGAAACGAGAGTTAGACGCTCATACAAAAAGATGAATAATAAACGACTGAAGAATAAAAATATGATTAAGAATGTACGTAAATACGCAAGCGAAATATTTTGTTAGCCATCTTTCAGACATTTAAATAATATGTATATTTTATATATGTTTAAAGAAACGATGAGATTAAAATAGCTAACTGTAATATCACTTGAATGATTTCGCAAACAAAATTCAATGCAAATAAGTTCGTTCAACGTCGCATAAGTTTTAACAGTAAAACTAAAAAATATCATATTCCTATGAAATACAACTTTTTGAATAGAATTCTTGCATAAGATAATATGCAAACAATCTTTACAATGATCTATAAATGTATATAACTATGATCTAATTTCATTAACTCTGTAAAACGTGCGGCAAGTTAGTCCGTAGCACATAAATCAATCGCCCTGTGATACCTATATACGACTATATATATCTATTGCCTTGCCTTCAACCCATAAATGGCCCACTACTGAGCACGGGTCTCTCCTCAACACTGGGGAGGTCTGAAGCATACTCCACCACGCTGCTTCTCTTGTAACATAATAAAACTTTGAAGCGATAATTTTCTGATGTGGTTAGCGATAATCTAACAACGATTATATATTTTTAATATAGTCTATCTACCTGAAAAGTAATGACAGGATTTCAATATGGCTAGGCAAACTCTTGTAACATATTATGTGAATTAATATAGAAAGAAAACGCTAACTATGTCGCTATATGTATTGTAAATTACACATTATCAATAAAATATTTTATGCTATAGTTTTGTTTATATACGATACAACTAAAACGTTTTTAAAAGTTTATAGTTTTTTTATGTTTACTCTAGCATGCTATATTTATATTTTGCTTAAGCTTTCATTTTTACATCTCGTTTTGTTTATTTAGATTTGTTTGGTTGTGGAAAATATTCATGTCAGTTTACATTGCACGATACATAGTACATTTAAAGTCGTATAAAGTTCATTTAGGCGCACGGGTTGAATTTATCAACGTTTGTTGTTATTTGTTTTATAAAAAATTCTGCCAGCCCACATTTTATACATATTTACATTTGTTCTAAAGCAGCTTTAGGTAGAATTTACTGTGTAAATATAACATGAAATATAGACTGTTACGAGATTATAAAATTATTTATTCTACATAAACAAGTGTGTTAACAATGCCCGCCGCAAAATGTAATAAATTTTATTTACGGCCCGATAACCCGTTAATATTTCCTGGTAAAATGCTGCATGAATTATTTTATTACAAACAATCACTTACGAGTTGTTTCATCCTACACTGCAATATTTGTTTTCAACTGTTCAATTTTAAATAGACAAAACAGTTATTAGTTATTACCTTATTACCCTAGTGTGTCCCATCTTGGACTTCACCACTTATCATCTCGTGGGGTTGACATTAAGCATTAATTTATTTAAACAAAAAAAAAACCCTTATTATTTATAAGTAATTTAATTAAATACTACTATATTATTATACACTTTATAATAATGCAGTTGACCCAGCAGAAGTTGTTCATCAACAATATAACCTAACGTACCCCGGCCACGCGTTGCTGTGACTAAGGTTTACATACTCAATTTAGCAGACTTACTCCGCCATCTGGTAGAATCTTATGGAACTAATTTTGTGTGAGATATTAAACAAATAATTTGCAATAAATTATTTTGCGACTATAAATTGAGATGTAACCTATCCTGTCTTTTAAGTTGGATCGCACTGGACACAGTGTACATAATTTGATTAAAATCGGTTAAGTAGTTTAGGATGTCCAGCGGACAAACGCCGTGACACGTACTTTATATATATTTTAAGATTATTTTTGTTTTTATATATGATTGAATTCCTAAAAGATTGGATAGATATTAACGTATTTTTGTGTGTATTTTAATGGTTTCGAGAATGCTTTAAGTTCACATTTCGATCTAATAGAAAGGCTCTTTTGCAGAAGGGTGACGTCTGCCGAATCCGCTACTATACATATATAAAGTCTATAAATTGCATAGAATGTAGGAAACATTTGTATAGTGTTTTACGTATATTCCTGTTATTCTAAAATTATATATTTTTTTTCATTTATAAATAGTTATAAACAGTTATATATATAAACAGTTGCTCAATTAAATTAAGTGACACAAACGTTCGTATGAAGTGAGCGGATTCAGCTGTAAATTTTTGTAGGTTTCCTGATTGTGAGGGTCCACATTGCCAAGCGTATCAGCTTGAAATGTATTTCTTCGAATACAGGTATCGGTTATTCAAAATTCAAGTGTACTTCACTGTTGCTTACCTTTCGAGTCGATGCAATCGATGGCCCTTCAACAACGCCGGACGCTTCAAGTCTGCGACGCTAACAAGGCTTCTTTTACAATAATAGTCGATGAACAAACAAACGAGTCATGTAACGGTAATCGGTCACTACTACCTACGATACCTATAACAACAGCTTATGACCCTATATAAATCTTAGGTAAATCCTTATGACGAGTAAATACGTCACATCTGGTCTGGTAGCACACGATCAGTGGTT
>DWJN01002387.1:0-15376 GCA_018248895.1 Carystus phorcus | reverse complement strand
TTGGAGGCGCCGGGTATCGATCCCGGTACCTCTCGCATGCTAAGCGAGCGCTCTACCATCTGAGCTACGCCCCCGATGTTAAATTTGTCGAAATTATCCTTTCAAATCAAATTACTTAAAAGATATTATAATTTCCTTACAATTTCTTTGCAATCACCACTATAATTATACTAACTCCTATTATTATATTAGATACTTAAAATCGGATACATGTTATGTAACACATTAGTATGTTATGCTGTAGTCCTAGTTCTCAGACAGCTCCACAGATGGCTCTAGTACCTCTTTACAATGAATGAGGTCATTACTCACCGCTCATGTTTATTTATAGTTATGAGTTAGACTTATAATAATGTATTTACATAGGTTTAAGGACATACATATTATGTTTTAATTTCCAAACACGAAAGCAAAGCAAGTAGTTATAAATATTACACCTAGATAATGAAAGGCGTCCTAATAATACGTAGTTTACGGTAATAGCTACGAGATGGCGCTAGTAGTATGTACTTTGCTTTAAGGTGATTGCTGTATCTTGTCATTTTTTAATTTACGCAAAAATTCCCATAAAAATGTAAAAGCTTTTACAGTATTTTTAATTTCATTTTACACAATTTAATCGTGATTTAAAGTTAAGTTTACAACACACAAAACCATCTCTTTTAAAACTTAAGTATACTTCCAAATAAATAATCATAGCCTAAAAACCGTTTCAGATTTCACAAAATTTCCGTTACTTACAGGTAGCCCGACATTTCTACCACAAAGAAATGCGGATAGAATTACTTCGGGAGGAGTTGCTATTTGACACTGTCCACGTGACCTTCCAGCTGACCTTTGACAACCGAGCCTTTACCCTGGCCTCGCTGGCTATGACCAGGGAGGAGAAACATCTGCCGATCAGCGCATCTGTGCTCTTCGAAATATTCCCTTTCTGCATTGTTTTCGGGTAAAACAATATTAACGAGCTTAACACATTTTTTGCATCAAATCACGATTTTTATTGGCTTACTTTTGTATATTCTCCAAAGCAATAAAATGTCAAAATATTATTATGATCAACCATTTTCATATTTGAATTGAAACCAAATCTTGTCTGCTTTCTATTGCTATTTCATCTGAAAAGCAGAGGGGGCAATTACCAATAAAAACAGTGTACCAAAAATTCCCGCAGAGCATGCTAATTGGCTAATCTAGATATAACACTATCCGCTATTATTAGAAGTTATGTTTGCGACGTCTTGGCGGGAAAATGTATAGGTTATGGAAGTTGTTATGTTTTTTTAATGGCATAATAACTTATCACTGCCGCGTTTTTTAATTTTTTTTAAGTAGCGGTTTATCAATTCGTTTGTATTTTGTTATGTTTGTTCTCTTATTCAGCCATTAATGAAACCGTTTGGATTTTTTTTTTGTAAATGTACAGATATAGACTGAAACCGTCTGCTAAAATTCATTTCTAATGATGAATCCTTAAATATTGAGGACACTTTAAAATACACATACTTAGAGCGTTTTCGATATTTTCACTATTCAATCATCTCTTGCTGTGAAAAAGGTATAATTTAGAGTAGTACAGCTCTAGTGAAGCTACTACTTGTTTAATTTTAATCCCCTTGCATCCTAAATAGGGCTACCAGATCCAGCTGATCATTTCCTGGACATTTCTGGGGCCACGAACAGAATCAGAGTTTACCTAGAAGTATTGGTTGATGAAAAAAAATACTTTTTTTTGGAAAAATCTTTTTAATTACGTCCTTAAACTGTTAAATACAAAAAAATGTCATTCAACTTTTCTAAGTGATTTTATAAGGCTTATATATTAAACTTTAAACATCAATAACAGGTATTTTGTAAAATAAACAAAAATATAGAACAAATATTTGAGCACTTTATAATGATTAATGAAACTTTGGTAAATAATCATCATCATTATTGTTAAGTTTGGTTTGATTTTTGCAGCCGTAGTATCGTTAATTTGTGAAAAAATGTAATTTTTCATTTTGGGACAGCAAAGTAAAATTACTGGACACGGAACAACACACAAAATTCCGGGACAATCCCGGAAATCCCGGCCATCTGGAAACCCAAATCCTAAATCGTCATTGATATTATTTTAGATCAGACATGATAGTTCGAAGCATCGGTAACTCGCTCATGGTGATACTGCCAGACCTGGTGGGGAAGAAAATAACCAACTGGTTCGACCTTGTACGGCCGCTGATCGCTTTTAAGTTTCAGACTGTAAGTTTGTTATTAATTTACTTTACATCTTGATGTTAATACAATTCTTTTTCAAATTCATTACGTGACTTGTTCATGAAATGTTAAAACCTATACCTGTAACCAGGTCTTTAGTATGTATAATCATAACATACTACATATATAAATTATATTTTAAATCATATTTAATATATTTTCATATTTTGTATGTTATTTGTTCTTATGTACGCATAATATTAGTATCCATTTTATATACCTACATGTATTCATTGCATAATGGTAAATATAAAATAACGTTAAACGAAGTAACATTTTATATAAATAATAGCGTTATAAATAGAAATTGCTTTCCTAGTCAAGTTACCTTTATATATACGAATAAAATGAAATGATAAATTAAATTAAATAATTTGAATGATATAGGAATAAAAATAGGAGGAATATAAAATAGGAAGACTGTTTATTCTAAGGTTTCAGTCTAAACTTTATTTTTAAGCAGATAAACGCAATCAACCGCAATAAACCACTATTGAGTGCATTTTATTTTGCAGATTCTAAACCGTACAAATAATATATTCGAGCTGGTGACAGTGGAAGCGGTAATGCACGAGAAGGCTCCGGATAAAAGGAATGAACTGCTTCGGTTTTCGGATGAATCCGATGGCACCACTGAGAAGAATTTGAGACTAAAAGGTACAATATTAACTTTATATATGACCGTTAGACATGACGCCATATGAAACTAAAACTATACAACTGTCCTAAAACGCGTTCACCTCATAATAAGGGCATGAATCATGTATTTTTAGGTGCTGAAGATACAGTCTTTTATTTTTGTAAACGCAGAATGAGTACTGTAGTTGGAGTAAACTTCCAGAAGTTCTATCCATTTTCGTAGAATTAACCTTCTTCTTAGAATTAATAATTCTTATAACCAGATCTATGTAGTAAAACAGTCTATAAAGAAAACCGAGTAACAATAATTTACGACTACAAATATAGCTAGGGAGTACGATGAAAAATATGATATACTTACGAAAATGAAAAAAAGATATTCCAGTTCTTTCGGAATTAAACAGCCTCTCTAGTTGGTAAGGGCGTCGGATTATTCCCGTAGGAGGACCGCTGTCAGAGTAGATCATAATTCCCATCTCTCGGTCGTGATTTCTCAGAAATAATTGAAAGCTCCTGAATTTATTGAACAACCAATTACACTGGGTTGAGGTTTGAGAAATTGATCCTTCTGTTTATACGCGTCCGTTTTACTCGTCGAATTTCTATTATATCGGATTGGCAACTAGCAAGAAGAAAATTCTGTTTTTTTTTTTAAATAAGTATGACTTTATCCAATTAGAAATTGCCCTTTCTTGTGGATGACGTTTTTCCATCGTTCTGGCAGTATAAAAATTCGACGTTCGTAAAATATCTGGTTTTTACTATTAAAAATATAGGTTTAATGCTCTGACCTCGTTAACAAAAGAAAGTCTAGAGTGAATCTATCGACAAAATCGGCAATGACTTAGTTGCCAACTTATTACTGAAATAGAACCAAATTAAATTGAGGTAATTTGATGTTTATTGTAAATTTTACTGTACTTAAGATCGGTCATGTTCGGACTTGAGCGGAAAACATAAAACAGATAAGATACTTGTCGCAACTTTGTAACTTGTGTAGCAAAAACAGGATACATTTCCAGAAACTGACCTATTTCCGCGCCACATGAGGCTTATGTGAGTTTGTCGTTTTAGCACACAGATTATTCCAGAGTGCTTTGACAAATGTTTGAGACTATCGCAATAAATTCATTAAGGGACTATAGCTTACATACTGAGTCCAAAGCAACCTCCCTCTCCCTTAATAGGATTGGTAGGGTTTTTTAATCCTCTAAATAGTCGTGTTTCGGTCGCAGTGTCGGAGAACTAATAGAAATGCCGGACCTCCATTTTGTGTCCACTATCCAGGCCCTTGGACTGACATTCGTGGGTAAGGGGAACCTCTTACCATCAGGTGATGCATTTGCGTGTTTATCGGCTATTTACATAAAACAGCTGGGTTTGTCAGCTTCACGATCCTCAGAACATTACGTAAAGTTTTAACAAGTTTTTTGACTCCATTCATCACTCACGTCACGGAAATCTCTTGGCTACGAATGATTCATAATTAATTACGGTTCCACCGTTTGTAAAAGTGACAAGCTTCAAATCTTACTTCACTTGGGGATATATTCTTCATAAATCTTTCTTTAGCAATAATTTTTGTTAAATTTCATATCTCCAGACGTATCTAATATTATCATCATAAATCGTATTAAATAAGTAATCGCTTGTTCGGTTCCATTACAACAAGTAACTAAAATAAAACCTCAAATATTAGGTCTCTGTAAACAAAGTGTCGCGAAAGTAAACACGAAAAGTATCTTATCGCATGGGACAGCTTTGTATTATTTACTATATTATAAGGGAACCTTTCTACAACCTAAAATGAACCTTATTCGATTGAGGGAAATTGCTAATTCATTTAATTTACTGTTTTAAAGGATTATCTAGCTGAATAGTATAAACTCGATTAGGACACATCGGTGGTTCTATAGTATTCGATGAAGTAATGTATTTTTAATTATCTTCAAACAAATTAAATGTAATGTGATCTTTATTTAGAATTCTCCATTTTTCCAATATTAAAACCGAGTTCTGATAATATGAGTAGGTACCTACTGTGTAATTCTTTATATTCCCACGTAAAACAAAATATTTATTGATGTGTCGAACTCCTAGGTATAAATAAATTAAAAATAATGTATGTTATTAATTTAAATTTACTTACGAGCATATGCTTCATTATACTATGTATTATCAATTTTAATAGCCCCTCGGTGGGCGCCAATATAGGATCAATTCTTTTAAAAAAAATCAAATTAATAATGAATATGGAGATTTAGTTTTTAAGCAAGAGTAATATGTTGCAGGCAAGACCCCAAAGAAGCGTTTTGCATATGATGGAAGACCTTTGCCTGACGTTATAAATTTACATCTCAAAGGTAGCCCAAGAGTAGATTTATCGGCACTCGGCTTTGAACCTCGATCATGAACGCCATAGTAGCCAAATGCACTATATCACAACAGACCTGCACAAGATCTTTTAAATTTTTGTATCATTTTTACTTTCAATACGGATGATTATCGTTTGAATTTTCATGATGCAATCTTACCGATCATAATGACAAATCACTGGTGAGCAAAAAAAGCTTTGCCTTAACAACAATTTATATAATTCAGTAGCATTATCAAATAATGTACAAATAGTGAAGGAATATACAAATCTTATTAAAGTAAAAATGTATACAATCCACGACAATTTTAATTTAAAATACAACATCGTAATTGTTAATCAATTTTACAAAACAAAACAACATTTTGAGCACAAATTTAGATGCAATAATTTCACGTGCATTTTTACTATAATTTATAAACCACTGGCTCTAAAATCACTTATTATTATATTCTGTACAGACACATTTTGAATTTGATAGTTTTAAAGGTAAGCTAACACTATAACTTTATTCAATTATTTTTTCAGTAGAATCCACAGACCTGGCAGTATATAGGCAATCACTTTCGTGCTGATAATTTTAGGATTATTGTTATATCAAATACTGATTCTTTTAAGGCCGAAGCTTTATTCTCATATATGTAAATATAAAGATCATTGGTAAAGTCTTTATTGAAGGGTTAATATCCAATAACTTGAAAATTCATAACAACAGGCGCTGAGGTAACGTACTCACATGTTTTTGGAGCACGTGAAATTTTGCCTCTAGGTCACCCTTCCATCTAGGATCACATCCGACGTGACTTGACTCGGGAAATCGTCACGCGATTGATATAAGATTAGCCTCTAAGATCTATAACACCTGATATTTATATACGCATTTTTTTTACATAGCGACACGAAAAAATGTCGTAGAATGACTTTGGCAAGACTAAATTTGAGTGAGAATGAAAGCTTTATTCTCATGAACGTCTGCAATTTTGCCGTTAAACTGTTGTTATTACCTATGTAAACAGACATTATCGACCGGTTTCTGAAAGACTTATCAAAATCATGTTAAATGTTGATGTTAAGCAGGCAAGTTAACTTAATTTACAAGCTTTGTCGAATCAATTGAAGTTTCTGAAACGTTTGTTAGAGAATAATAAAATTTGACAGCTCTGTGTAACTGATCAATTATTCAAATCAAATGACAATGACGTTTGAGAATAGATTTGACAGTTCATTACTTAATTTTTCGTTGATTAGCCTTTCTGGAACCGGCGGTATGTTTCATATTTATTATCATCAGTATCTCGAATGAATTGTTTCGATAAGTATTTTCTCCATTATCATTAAAGTTCTTCTGTTTAACGTTCTTCTCTCTTCTTTTTTGGGTCATAACGAATCAGTAATGCCAGATACTGCTGATGACCATGAACCATGGGTCACCACTCACCATCAAGTGGCTCATGTCTTTGTTGCTAGTGACATCTAGCAGATATTTTATTAATTATAAGTTAATGTTTGACTACAGTCCCACCTGATGGTAAGCTATGTAGTTTTGGGTGGTAGCATTAACTTAACAGAAGCCTATTCACTGTTCTCTTGAAGACATTTACATTATAATCAAACGGGAATACTGACGTAGCAATTTATTCCACTCCTTCGCAGTACGTAATGACGAGGCAATGCAGAAAAATATTTCAATATTATTATATCATATCCTGGATACAATAAGCTTTCCTTTAGAGCTTTGCTGTGCCCTACAGGGCCCATGTTAACCTGCCTGACTGTATAATTTATTGTAATACTGTGTGGATATAATGTGGAATGCAATAAAATGAATGAAATGAAATGAAATTGGTAATAATTTTCCTTGGTTCCTCCAGGTCAAATGATCTACATGGATAACTGGCGAATGATGATGTACCTTGGAACACCGGTGATGCCTGACCTATCTGCGCTCGTGTCTACCGGTTTATACATCAACGATCTCTCTATGCATGACTTTAGCAGGTTTGAGTCGTTATCGTTTAAGTCGAACAAAAAAAATTAAAATAAATAATAAAAAAAAGGTTTCGATTTCATCACCATTTTTAGTTATAAAAGTTATCTTTCATCGCTTTGTAAAGGACG
The DNA here is from genome assembly GCA_018248895.1 of Carystus phorcus. Classification (NCBI taxonomy): domain Eukaryota; kingdom Metazoa; phylum Arthropoda; class Insecta; order Lepidoptera; family Hesperiidae; genus Carystus; species Carystus phorcus. Next base: position 7,986 of record DWJN01002387.1, on the reverse strand, counting down.
GATTGGCAAACATCAAACTTTAATATATTAATGTAGAATTGTCAGATTTCTAATATTTGCTAAAGCAATACATTCGTTTTCGACACGAACACAAATTAATTAACCGATCCAAGGAATGACTAGTGTTTTTACAATGTTAGTGTGTTTACCTTACCTACGAAATAAGGGTCCCGGGTTCGATTCTCGACCGGGCAGTATTTAAAAATAACAGATAAGTCTAAGATAGCTTTGCATAACACAATAATTATGTTTTTGACTTTTATGAAATATAATTACGTATTAAAAGAATGTAGTAGTTTACTCGTCGATACATACGCCCTAATCGTACATAAATCTAATCATAATTACATTAAGACATTCACCATTTGTTAAATATATAACTTATTAGGTTGGATTTCTACAAATAAAGAGAATTGTGACTGAATCAATTTGATGTAACTGTTTTAACTATTCAAATGAACACCTATTTATACACTGTCTTCTATTAACCAATACTTTTTTTAGAGACCTGATGTTAGCCGGTACACAGCAATCAGTGGAACTGAAGCTGGCGTTAGACCAAGAACAGCAGAAGAGCAAGAAGTTGGAGGAGTCAATGAGGAAACTGGACGAAGAGATGAAGAGGACAGACGAACTCTTGTACCAGATGATACCAAAACAGGTGGCAGATAGACTACGGAATGGAGAGAATCCTATCGATACTTGTGAGGTATGTTGACAAATATGAAGTAGTAATGAATTATATTTAACTAGCGACCCGTCCCGGCTTCGCACGGGTGCAATGCTGATACTAAATACACTACATAAAAACTGTGAACGTATTATAACATATAAACCTTCCTCTTCAATCACTCTATCTATTAAAAAACCGCATCAAAATCCGTTACGTAGTTTTAAAGATTTAAGCATACATAGGGATATATGGACAGAGAAAGCGACTTTGTTTTATACTATGTAGTGATCTAGCCTGTACCCGAGGCTTCGATCGCGTTAAAGGACTTAAGTAAATATAAAAGTTGATTTCATAATCTTTATATATAAAAATGAATGTTTGTCTGTATGTCCTTTATAGAGTTTGAAATGGTAGAAAATAGAGCATCGAGGTCCTTAGCAAATTTGTTCAGAATTATCTGATAAAGGTTTTGGTACGAAAATTATATCGATCGGACCCATGGTTGATGAGTTACAGTCGAAATGTTGATTTTTTGGTGATTGATTGGACACATGGTTGGTTTATACAGTTTTTGTTAATATCCATAGCAACACGCACCATGTACAACTAGTATTTTTAATAAAAAGTATCGTATGCCCTTTTTAATATCTCTAAGAATATGTGTACAACGTTTTACGATAATCGGTTGAGTAGATTTGGCGTGAAAGCATAACAAACAAACATATATTCATCCATCCATCCATCAGGACATAGGCCTCCCCTAACCACTATATTACTTACGTTCACATTACTCATAAATAAAAAATATTCCGTGCAAATCACTAGAAAATGTCTCTTGTTTGTACTTTTTAATATTACGTATTTTGTTATTTTCATATAATATTGGCAAGTATAATATTTTATTCAGTATTGTTGTGTTCAAGTCTCGATCGACGTAATGGAAATGACTTATTCAAATGCGTATGATAAATTCAATTCTATCTGAAAATCGCAAGGCAGGAGCTGAATGAAATTGTATTCAGTACGATTTGACCTTGATTAATATTTATCCAAATATATTCATTGAATCATACGGCGATGTCTTCTCATAAATGTTAGATATGTCGCTTTTGATATTAAAGTTACTATTTAATATCAATCAAATCAATATTAAGTATTCAGTGCTTTCATTCATCAGGATCCATTCGGAATGTTTCCTTAAGAAGCATCCGAATTAAACTCATTACCCTATTTATATAGTCGCGTCGATCCTATGCGATCGACAGAGTTAAGCAACGGCGGGCTGGTTCCTGGATGGGTGTCCTCTAGTGGCAAATATTTCTTGAATGTTTCCGTGCTTCGGAGGACACGTTAAGCAGTCGCTCCCGGTTGTAAGCTAACTTAATTTCAGACAATTTTTTCCCCTGACATCAGCAATTTTATGAGACTTGTGTTCCTCTATATTTCTCCCTCTCTCTCTCTCGCTCTCTCTCTCTCTCTCTGTCACCATCTCATGGCAACACTCAATCTGGCTACACCGCCTACCTAGGGCCTAGGGCCACCACTAATTATGACGTTATATAATTTTATGATATTCATTTTGATGAAATTGATTATTATATTTAAAAATATAAGTAATTTCTTCACTTGCATCCGTAGATCATTTGTTGTTTCAGATGTTCGACAGCGTGTCAATTCTATTCTCGGACGTGGTAACCTTCACTGAAATCTGCTCCCGCATCACCCCAATGGAAGTGGTCTCCATGCTCAACGCAATGTACTCCATCTTCGACACCTTGACAGAGCGGAATCGAGTCTATAAGGTTAGTATTAGCATTCAATAAACAAAGCTTGGGTTTCTCGTATTCATTAATTTTACTAAACTAAAGCATCTTTTTAAGAGATATTCAAACAATTTTGTTCTAGTTCTGAGTTGAAAGCATGAATAGTTTGATAAACAAAATACATTAGATCGTCTAATTAAAATTGGATTAACATTGGAATTAAACCAAAAACATAATGTGATAGAAATAATTTTTGCTATTAAAGATAACTGGTAATTCCAGGTGGAAACGATAGGTGATGCTTATATGGTGGTATCAGGGGCACCGGAGAAAGAGGACAATCATGCCGAGAAGGTGTGCGATATGGCGCTGGACATGGTAGACGCCATCACTGACCTTAAAGATCCCAGTACAGGTATACGATCAATTAACATATGAGATGATTAATACATGTTTCGGTCTGTTAACCACCCCGATATACATGGGCAACCCGACACACTGAAAAATCTTTACAAAATTAATTATATCTGTCACAAGTGTTGGTTGGAGACTGAGGAGAATAGGCCGATTTTATAAGGTCTTTAATTTTGTAAAGCTCACTCACAAAACCATACACACGCGGCAAGGCTCCTTGCGATACTTCGCATCCCTTTCATTTCATCTTTCTTCTTCTTGCTCCTTATTCCTGGTTGGCTTACAAACTAGGACTACCCCTATAAATTTCAAATACCGATATATAAAATTCAATTCATTTTTTAAATTTCTGTCATCTCACTCGCACGTCCCATCTTCCAAATTCAAATACTTTTTAAAATTCCGTCATCTCATTTTTTTTATCCCGTATTTTCTTTTCTATTTCTTTATTTTATTTCTTTTCCATTTAGTCCGGATCTATCTACAAACTTCTTTTCAATTATAATTTTTATTTTATTCTTTTCATTACTTTTTTTAATATACACGTGACGTTTATCAGCTTGATACGCGACAGTATCATTACAAAAAAAAATAGAAAAATGACATTTTTCATTCATAGTATTTAAAGTTAGTAGTAGTAGTAGTTCTTTCCTTTTAACCATCACCAAAAACAAAATCATAACAACCATATCTTAATTTCAGGGTCCCATCTATCAATAAGGGTGGGTGTTCATTCCGGAGCGGTGGTAGCAGGTATCGTGGGTCTGAAGATGCCTCGTTATTGCCTATTCGGGGACTCCGTGAACACCGCTTCCCGCATGGAATCCACCTCCGAGGCTATGAGGATCCACATATCACAGACCACGCAGGAACTATTGTCTCCATCATACAAAGTTACTGAGAGAGGCGAAATTCAAGTCAAAGGAAAAGGTATTTATGTTAAATCATTCGCATTATGATTGCGAAAGTCCGGATGGATGTTTGTTGCTCAATCACACCAAAACGGTTGAGCGTATATGGATGAATTTGAATATAGTGATAGAGCATTGGCTGTTATTCGCGTGGGATATTTTCGTGCAGATTAATGGCACGGGTATTAATGATTATCTGAGATTTCCATATTTGTGAATTTTCATTTTCGGATACCATTCTTACGCGAGCAGAAACTAGTATACTTTAAGTCTTTTGAACCAAAACCGCGGAGGTTCTAAAAACTGGATTTGTTTCCTAGGCTTATATTTATAGGAACAGCTAATTGAGTTTAAAAACTTTTTTGTCTGTGAAATGTTGTAGGTATCTCGTCTATTCCAAGTCGCTTCAATCTTATTGGGTCTGCATTTTGATTACGAAAACAATCTTAAATGAAATCGCATAATGAGTTCTTTTATTTCCAGGGGCAATGAAAACATATTGGTTAGAAGGGCGAGAATCCCGGCCATCGTTATCCAAAACGATATCCCCGCAAATTCAACCTGGACAAGAGTTGGAGTGGGAGAGAGCGGCAGATGTAAGAGAGAGCATCGCAGAACATTCAGCACAGCAGATGAATAATAAAGAAACAACCGTCGCTACCATTTTCCACACACATCTCCCTAACTCCATCGCATCAGCACCAAATTCCCTTCTGAACAGTTCGGGGAATCTCATGACATTCCAACCCTCGACACCCACCGCAAGGAACTCCCAGTTACAACTGTCGACCACTGCGCCCACTGTGACGTCACCGGTGGAAGAGAGACGGATGTATTCTCCTGTTACCTTTCAAGATGTCGCCAGACGGAGTATAGCTAATTCGCCGAACAGGACTGAGAAAGAACGAGGTGAGTTAATTAAAAGTTTGAATATCATAACAGTTAAAACGATATAGGTTATGATTCGTTGGGATATATGTACTTAGTATTTTTTTTTTATTCCAAAGCTGGTGCTTTCTCATTAGTCCCATATTTATTTGAGTTAAGTTAAGTCCCTCATCAAATTATTTACTCCCTTTTGAAGGCAGTTTTCCTTTTTTGTCAAAAGTTTTTTTTTATGAGTATAACCGTTGGAGTTGTGGATGATGGGATTTGGGTATGTCAGAATAAGACTGACGCATGAGACGTTTATTTTTCAGAATAAAAAAATTATATAACCATACCTTTCCATTATGGTACAAACGTATTTGTATAGAAATAAAGTTACTTATATCTGTCTAATTCCATAAGTCTTAGTTGTAACAATCCGTAGCCCAGTCTACTAAAACCTTGAAATTTGAATCTACCTTCTGTGGTCAACGGATTTTGTGGTAATTCAATCAGACGAATGCCTGATGATTGATGATTTAAGAGATGTCTGTGAAGGTATATGCAATCTATCATTACTGAAATTCATAGAAATAGGTTGAAATATGATTTGGTTTCTTGTTCCAGAGTCCAGATCAACTTCAGCTAGTGTAGCTGGAGTGTGGACCGATCTCGACTCCTTAGACCCACCGAGAACCTTGGATAGCTTGAATTCTTCATTCTGGTAACACCTTTCACTTAACATAGCTTCATTATTCCTACCTATTAAGTCATATCAAGAAATTCTTCCCCCTATCAGCAACTAAACACCAAAATACTTCCAAATCCTCAGTTACAGTTCGACGTCCCCTTGCAGAGTTGGAACCGCCCCAGCGCCCAGGAATGGTGAAAAGGAGTCTGGTGTAAGTACCGGATTAAGAAAAAATTAGATAGTTTTCAGCAAAGGTTTTTTAGTACCAAATAGGCGTTTTAGTAGCAAACAGGCGTTTTAGTAGCAAACAGGCGTTTTAGTAGCAAACAGGCGTTTTAGTAGCAAACAAGCGATTTGGTAACAAACAGGCATTTAATAGCAAGCGCTTCCAGTTTAATTGATGAACTTTACATCGGAATTGTATGTACGACTATCACATGTCTTGCTAGTGAACAAGAAACCCCCAAAACTGCTTTTACTGCTTTAACTAATTGCTGTACCTACTCCAACTCTAGATAATAAAATAGTTTTCAACATAATAATCACAATCACTCACGTAAAAACAATTACTAGACTAACAAAATGATAGATTAATAAAGATTTTTTTGTGTTTTGCAGCAAGCCTGTCTTTTGTCAAGTCTCTCCGCGCCCCCCGCAACCGACACCCTCAAACCGCACACACACACAATTCACACAGAGGCACCGCAACACACAACAGAGGATTTGGGTATGACTAATAATATCTTATAATTACTTATAATGTCTTGTAATTTATCCTTCAGCATAAAGTATTTTACTTACTATATTTATTAAAAGTTTTTTTTATTTAAGCATTACGATTGACGTCGATTTTTTTTAATTCGGTTAAAAAGACAGAAAGAAAGAAAACGCTTGCATTGCCATAGTCATAACATAATCTGTGACTTATTAATTAATATTTAGACATATTGGTATGAAGAACAAGTCACAATGAGGAAATGCTCTTTCTCTTAAATGTCACAGGCATCTTGTCAGGCAATTTTTTTTAATGTTATAGGGTATTTAATTAACACTTCTACAAAAAGGTCATAAGAAATACATTAATTGCTACACGTTTGTATTCCAGAGACGGACACAGAGTACCAAGACGCACACACAGACATACCAACCGCTTGCACAGCGCCAGAGGTCGTGGAAACGAGCCATAAACAAGGAAAAGTCGGCAGATTCAGAGCTCGCATCGCACCCGGACAATACAAACTGTGCTCGTTAAAACATTCAAATAAAGAATCTGTGAAAGAAAAAACATTACCAGCCAGCAACGTCCAACCGCACGGCCACCACCACACGAAAAACGTGAACCACCACCAGTGCTGTGGCGCGTTCGGTAATCCTCACGTTCGACATAAATCTGGCAACTCTAGCTGTCACCTTATTTAATCTGTGCACGTTTATAACCGCGAAAAAATTCGTAGCTGTTAACTTATTTAATCTGTGTTCATTTATAACCGCGAAATCGATTATCATTTTCAAATTCAGACAGAATTTTTCATTAATATATTGAAACGTATTTTTTTTTTATAAAATAATTTTCATTTTAAAGTTACGGTCAAATGTCAATGCTGTTTTAGAAAGTCCTGGAGTAATACCAGAATGAAATAACTGTACTGCAATGATATACCTTTCTAAAGAACATTATCTGATCCATTTGTTGTATAGTAGGGGAACCTCCACCTATGGGTTTCCTACTAAAACTTCTGGGGTGTAATACAGATTATACAGAAATACCGTATAGACTAGCCTGGCGCTATTTAGGCATATTATCCTTATCTGAACTGTTTGTAAAATAAATTTTCAGGAACATTTGAATGGATGGTTTTTTTTTTTTAATAAAAAATATTTCGTTAAGTAATTCCAACGGAACCACCCTGTGGCTTAAAGTAGTTTGATTGCATTGATGTATGCACTAGTCTTTATCACAATTCTACAATATTATTATTTAAAAGCCATGACGTTATGTGAAAGAAAATAAAAAAAAGTGATAATAAATGTTAATTATTACTTCACCTGATCGATATAATCGATCGATTAAATATGCAAACACAGACCTATTTCATTAACATGTTTTTTAGGTTTTTTTTATTTATATTGAGCTGTAAATTTAACTAAGTATCTATCTGAATCTAAATCAGTCTTTACGATGCGACTGCTTCGATTCAAAATTAACAACATACAAAAATTCTTACGGATTTTATTCGATTTTTAAATCGATATTATTCATGATAAGTAAATAAGCTCCTAGTTTAAATTAAGAGCTCGAGTTTTAAATCACCCCTACATTTTTTAAAGTACGACGAAGTACATACTAAACATAACTAATAATATTGGCGTTTTGTCAAAAGTTTAAAACATCGATACGAAACGTTACAAATGTGTAAATAATCATGACATTTGGATGTGATTACTTGTTGACCTAAAAGGTTTTTAAAAATATTTATCCAAGAAATTAGAATAACAGCTTGAAAGCGGGTATATATTTTTATAGTTTAATTTTAGTTGTTACATAATATTATACCTACTTGAAACTAACCGCCAGTTTCTAAAAGGCTTATCAAAATTTCGTTCATATAACACGCATATTAACGTGAAAGTGCTATGAAGTCAATTCGAGTTTCTGAAACGTTGATT
>DWJN01002386.1:0-15376 GCA_018248895.1 Carystus phorcus | reverse complement strand
GACTTCATAGAACTTTCACGTTAGTATGCGTGTTATATGAACGAAATTTTGACAAGCCTTTCAGAAACTGGCGGTTACTCTGCCATAGATGTCTAGCGGTCTTCATGAGATTGTTGTATAAGATTTGTTTTACTACGATCAAATTTCAATCCGACATCTAATTAACGATGAATACTTAACGAGATAAATAAAATAATAAACTACGTTGCATATATTACCGCATGTCAAAGGTAAGGCTTTCGGGGAGGGGCCTTAATGGTACAGGCGCTTGAGTTTTCCGTTCCAAAGTGCCAGAGTTACTGAGTCTATCTCTCGAGCTGTCGCGGGACCCGCCGCGAGAGCTGTCTCTAGACCTGTTAGCGCTGCTAGAGCCCTGCTGAGCCTCCACTTCGGCACCCACCGAGGATAAGTCTAAAAATATTATTACCATATTTCTCTTTTTAATGTAATAATATAGTTGGGGTTTAATTAATCAAAAGGTAAAATATTTAAATATTTGTCTTTTTAGTAGAAGGTTTCATTTGTAATTCTCGGTTTGAAATTTGTTTTTTCTAAAATGTAAAATGACGTCACGTATCAACATAACAGCGTATACGCTAATACAATGTCGTTTTAGAATTGGGAATATTAAGATATTTAAAATAATCCTTTTTTTTAATAATAATTATCTTAAGCTTTAATATTGTATGTTATCCTATAAAATCTTATAATATCAGATGTATGTTTGGCAGGATATTTAAATAATAAAATATTTTAATACGTGCTTCATAAAGGCTAAGTCCTGCTGCTTTAATATGCCAAGTTTTAACGACTAAAACTTAACGGGAAGGACCCATTATTCAATAGGCTTAGTAGAATTCAGTGGTATTCCAAGGTATTCACGTGGCAATTTGCCCACTCTGATGTATGAAACGTATAACAGTAAAAATGGCAAGTTTAATACATTCTGCAGTACTTTAAACTCGTACATTATAGAACAAAACAAGAACTTCAATGTATACTCACAATCTAAACGTTTCCGTAACACACACCAAGCCAAAGCTGCATGTTTTAAAAAGACGGTACATTTTGTTAGTACACTTTAAACACGTATATAGCTTTCAAAATATCTAAACAATTAAAGTGCATTGACATACCCGGTGTCAAATTATTGGGGTCGATAGGTTTAGTCGAGTTACTGCATTGCTCCAACTCTTGATAGTTAACGAGGTGCATCCACAGCGCAGATTTGCCCATTTTATGTTGCAGACCATGAGACCAAAGTCTCTCCAACAAGTCGCAGAGCGAGGCAATCATAGTACTCTCTTCCACGCCCGTTATGGACACTTCTGTCCCCAGACTGACGTCACATTCCTCAGTCCCCATCTTTTCCACTAACATACGCTTCGTTTTACTCTTGCACTCCTGTTTAATAAACGTATACTAACGTGAATTATTTGAAGTTTAATGCAACGTGGATTTTCTACATTTAATTAAGATCTCCGTATCATTGGAATATGTGTTCTCACGCTGTTACATATCTATATTGTAATATAATTTCGAGTCAAACTAAATAGACGAAATAACTACGTGGAAAATACATATAAAATGTGACCTGAACCTGTTGATGGTCCACTACAGAGCACGGGTCTCCTTATCACTTGAGGCGGTCTAGAGCATACTCCACCACGTTGTTTTAGTGTAGATAGGTGGAAGAAATGGTAAAATGTATAAAATTTAATTAATTCAAACTGTAGCCCTAATAAAGGGCTTTGGCCTTGGGTAACTGGCAGTTTTACTATATCAATGATTAATTTTTTCACTCGCATTTAAAAAAATATATTTTAAGGAAAAAATAGTTCTTTTCTTTCTTTGCAAAACCCCTTCATAAAAAAAGTTGAGTATCAAACTTGTTCTGATATATATGTACTTTGTAATAATCTATATTTATTTTAAGATATGTTTGTACTAATGTCGGCTAAAAAAATGTAGTAAACACAAACTGTTCAATACGAAAAGTATTGTAGAATTTCTGCGATTGTCATAATTCGTCAGGTAATCCAAACTAATTTGATAAAGAACGGGCAAGGCACTGTATGGTTCTAAGTCTTACCACCTAATGTGACTACGAAGACTACGAAGAATGACTACGACGTCATTTGCGTTTTGTACCATCCTCCTCCAAAATATTCCTTTTCATATATGTATATGTTAATGCTTTTCGGCTGTAATGTTGGAGTCAAATTGTTGTATCTACCTTAATTTGACTGTTTTATCACTGTTCTAAATGACAAGACATCTACCATATGGCAGTGGAAAGTGGCCGCTTGCTACTACGGCATACCTCCCCATAAGTTATATGAATCTAAATCATTTAATAGATCTAAAAATCGTACCTTCAAAAGTTTTTCCACAAACGCTCTATTATTCTGAGCAATGGCAGCGGGAGTGACTTCAGTTGATAGTCGTCTCCCGATGTCCCCTAGTAACATTTCCGGTGGACAATCTTTCACTTGCCACTTGGCGTTCTTTATACGCTTTAAACTATTTGTTCTGAAAAGCAAAATAATTCAGACTGATGTATAAAGGGTGCACATAATTCCTTTTCAAAATATACATAAATACGAAGCTAAATGTAATACGGCTTTATAAATTACAGCTGAAATTATAAATGATAAGCGATTAACGAAACCAAAATGTGAGTGCAACTGATAAAAATGCTTTTCTTTTTATGGATGTGATATAAACAAAATAGAAATAATACTTGCAATAGGTTCAGTGTTTCGAATGCCCCACAAGCTTGCAAGCGCACATTGTATTGTATGTGTTAAACAAAACATTGCGTGTACGGTCATAGGTCAAATTTCAAACACGCAAAAATACATTTAAATTCATTTATTAAACTTCACGAGAAACATGCTTAAATACATAAATATAACAATTTATAGCTTTATAAACATCATCGTTACCATGTTAAATTAAATTACTTTTAAACAAAAAATAACATAAATAAAATTAAATGGTTTCATAAACCAGAAAAAAAACTGTTTTACGATACTAATTTAAATGTAAATAATAATAAATTAATTTTAAGACATACACATAACATGATACATATATTTACGAAATGCTTTGAATCACACACAAGTACCAATTCATACATGCAAAACATGAACGCATGCGCAAATCAATCAACAAAATGGTTGTTATGTCAACATACACAACTATAAAATACTTGACAAGAAAAAACATAATATAAAAATATTTCGATGCCGTGACATCATAAATGTATTATTTGTAGGCTTCTACAATTTTGTAATGAGCATTATTCATCTATCTACATACTAACACTACTTAGTTACACTAAACAAGTTATTTAAATAGTCTGCATATCAATTAGGTTGTGCATTGGGATAATTCTTAGATTATATCTATGGAAATTTCAACCTATAAGAAACCTTTGAGGTGCTTAAGTGTTATTTGGCGTGAAGTAACTAAGAAATAGCTTAGACATAAGGCGAGTAATATAACATTCCATTAGGTCGTTATCACGTATCCGTGATCAATATATTGTTAATGTGATCCGTGTCTATCATGACGATATATTTACTAAATAGTATATGAAAACTTTATCAAAACTATCAAGAAAGCGAAAAGAATATTCTAGAAATATTTTTATTACTTATTTGATTCAAAAGTTAATAAATACAATACATTTCAATTACTGATCAAAATTTATTAACAAATGATGCGAAAATTTGGAAAAAAAATTGATTCAATTCAATATGAAGATATCTCAGAGCCAAATGTCAGTTTTATGCCTTAATTGCAGGGATCTAAAAATTTACTTATTTCGATGAAATTATACCAACTACTCTTTAGACACTCTCTCAATAATGCCTAAACTCGAAAATGTATCTCTATATCTGGACCGAGTTTATATTATCGTCAAGGGAATCCCGAATCTTCCCAATGCACCTTAGATATAATTAAATTATAATTGACGATCATGCATTATCAAAAATATCACAACACTGAAAGAGCCGCATTTAAACCTTTGAGGTAAGAAATAAAATAGATCCATTATCTTACACTATACATCTTAATTATCTTAATATGTAAGAAAAATATAGCTACTCGTAAAATAAATAAATTTGATATACATATCAGGATATATTTTTCAATTAAATTGAACGAAATTCGGTATTATTATAGTAATCGAATTTAGGATATCAGTTAGAGCGTTTTTTATTATAATATGTAGAGTTGAAAATAAAATCATTCATACAAAATAGTTGCAAGTATTACTAAAATCTAATTATGAGATTCATTATCATGCGGCAACGTTTAAATACATAGCCCTAATCCTATTTTTATTAGTAACTTTGTAATCTCAGTATCAGACACATCTAAATATGTATATCGAACTAGCAAACCCGGCCACGCGTTGCTGTGACTAAGGTTTACATACTCAATTTAGCAGACTAATTGCCTGACACCGCCATCTGTTAGAAACTTCTAATTCTTTGTTAGATATTAAACAAATAATTTGCAATAAAATGATATTGCGATTATAAATTGAGATGTCAGCTATCCTATCTTTCAAGTTGGGTCAAACTGCACACGGTGTGGAAAATTTGATTAAAATCGTTTTAAGTAGCTTAGGAGTCCATCGCCGACAAACTGCGTGACACGTAATTTAGAGATATTAAGATATAATAACGTTAGGATTTTTATATATATCTATATGGAACAAAAATCTTTAGAAATATAATTTCGAAAATATACTTTTTAATCATGTTTCAGAGCATCGTTAATTCAGGACATTATAATATGACGTCCAACCTCTAACTATTTTATAGGTACATCGTTTCATTCGAATTATGTATCGTTATGTGATATCTCTCCATTTCATATTTATAATAGAGAACTACAAAAAATATGGCAATAAAACTAATGAAATCAAATATTATAAATATTCATATTCTCATTCAATAAAATTCATAGATATTTATAAAAAGTGATATTTTTTATGCTAATATCGAGCCTTAATGATCATAAATTCATTAAACGAAGACAAATTCCACTCTTGAACTATTACGAATATAATATTTAAATGACCTTAATATGATCACGCAATAATAACATGAATTGTAACGTATCGTGTCTGTATCCGGTCTTCGCTTGAACAAGGTCAATGTTTTTGTTTTACTTAGAGACTTCCTTCATTACTATCGAAGTATACGAAATTGAATTATTATTTATGAACCAACCGGATCGCCAATGCCTCATAATTATAGTTGTATCTTTATGTTGAACTTCGAGAAACTTATTCTGAAGATAATTGTTTAATTTTAATCCAGTTCAATAAAAACAGCCTATAAGTAAAGGATATTACGTTTTACAGCAATCTATATTATAAGACGAGACCCTGTTCTACCGCGAGGCCCAAGTTAAGGATTGAACTAAGGACATGATTTATGTTTCTATTCATCAAAATTAATGGCGATTAAATAATTAGAATTCCAAGTTAATAATGTAAAATACAGTAAAATTAAAATTTTTTGAAGGACGAACACAAACCTATTTTTATTTATTTGTTTATTATTCTTTACTTTATTACTATGAGCAAAATTTATAAAAAAACTATCATTCATAGTCGATTTATGAGGAATAATATTGAATGCCTAAATCTCTTTTAATCGCTAAATCCTTGAAATAAAAATGTGTTTACCAAACCAACATTTACTTACATATTTATAAGAAAAAGTAACAATTTAATTTACAAATGACATCATTATGTACCATATATTTATTATTCTTTTGTATGTAAATGATACACAATAACAATTAACAAGTAAGAACCTTTGGCCTATTACAATAATGGATTTCAATGCTTAATAGTTTAAAGTCCGTGAGCTATTTGTTATTGAATTTGTTATTTCGCGTGTATAATGGATATGCGACTTGCACTAATGTAATTTACTGCACTGCAGTCTATTTGGCTCATTATATTAAATGAAAACTGACTCTACATATTTTAACATTGAATATAAGTGCACCGAATTTGGCTCGCTAGTGTGAAAATGTAAGTGGCAATTTAAACACTCCGATTTATGACCCGTTTTTAGCAATTATACATTAGGATTTAGATATATCAATAATTTTCCTAAATTTTCAATCTATGGGTATGATCAATTGGGAGAAATATATTCATTAGAACGTGACTTTAGCTTAAAAATCGAAAAAACGAGAGAAAATTTGATTTTTGGCTGTAAGTAGAACGTATTAAACATAGAAATGAAATCTACATTCCTATAACTAGTCGATCGATTTATCGTCATCGAACGATGTAAGATGTGTTAATGGAAAAGGCGGCTGTTAAGTATCTAGGTGGCAATATTAGATTTTGTAACTTTCTGTCGTATAACATTACGTTAATTTTCATTACGAATGCTCCTTGATTAGCTTTGTTTCATATTTCACATAATTTATTTAGATCGCGTATTATCAATTACATAAATCACTTGATCACAACAAATGTCTTATGTGTATAAACATATGAACTTGCGATTTCCAAAAGTACGTAAAACTGTAAATGCAGAGAACATAATATGTTTTAAGGAAAATTTAACTAGATGAAAAGCTTTGTCGTCTTTACCAGAATATAATTAACGTGGACAAAATAAGAAAAAATGCGGAATTAAATAATCATTAAGGAAATTATATATTTTGATTGATATATTTATGTTAATTATCAGCATATAAGCTAAATGTAATTCATCGTTTATAAAAAGCATTTTTTGTCCAACATAATATTTATATAAATGTAAATTTTATGCAAAACTAAAAAACCGCCAAAACAAAATATTAATAGGTATTATAGCTTTTGATATATTAACAACGCTAAGCGAAAGCTATGCAATCAGCATTAACACACACCTAGATGGATCAATAAAAAACTAATATTACGCTACGAACGCAATTATTTATATTATTTTTAACGTACTCTTAACCTTTGTCATACAAAAACCATACAATTTTCTAAGCCTTGTTTTAATAACGCTCGAATTCAACATTTTAACCATCATATTTTTCTTATGTCGATGTATACGTGCATTTTTAACTAACATAAGAATACGCACTTACAAATATTGATGTATTAACTCTCGGATGAAATTGAGCGTCATGGCCTAACTAGGAGCGCTTTCACACTATTCGATACGATATCACCAACGGAACCCAATTTAATACGAAGACATAAACGTAGACGTAGACGTAAACGTAGATGTTGACGTTCCACTTATATTTTCTCCGATATTGAACCTACCAACGAATATCAAACATCGAAATACATATTTTGAAAACTCAATTAGAGTAATAGGCTGCAAACCTCCTTTTAATCTAACGCCATATTCAGTTTTCAACGAAAGCCTTAAAGAGATATCTTTAAAGATAATTTTGATTTACACCCAATCATGTGTTTATTTTTATATATTTCACAACGATTCTTTTTTATAATTAACCGACAAACGAGCTGACGATAAGTGGTCACCGTCACCCAAAGACACCAAAGACGCTGAGCAGGTCTAAGGTATATAGCGTGGCGGCACGCTGCTCCAGTGCGGATTGGTGGAGGGACCTCCTCTGTCTTAACGATTGCTATTTACGATAACAACATAATGTGCCCTACAAAGCACGGAAACGCTCAAGAAGTTTATGCCACTGGCGGTCACCCATTCAGATACCAATCGCGCCCTCAGACTAACTCCGTCGATCGCTGATCGACGCGAGCTAACGATCTACGAGCGCGCGTTACAATCGACTACTAATCGTGCCATGTGAAACCGCTCTTAGCTAAGATAACCCGTCATCACGTGCACTCCGTGTATCGGATGACTCCATGTCTACAATCTACTAATATCATCGTACAATGCGAATTCGCTCTTAGCTAAGTTCCGATAACTCGTCATCCCGTGCACTCCGTGTATCGGATGACGTCATCGCGTGCGCGCGTTCGCACCTGCGGTCAGCGGCGGGCGGCGGCGCGAGCGCGGCGGCGTCGAGTCGCGCGGGGAACGCGCGGTAGTAGGCGGCGCGGTGCGGCAGTCGCTCGCACGGGGCGCCCACCTCCAGTTCCGCCGCGCCGCCCGCCCTCGCCGCGCCGCCCGCCCACACGCTGTACCCCCGCGTCGCCAGCCCGCCCTCGCCCAGCCGCCGTCTGCAACACCCGTACCTCACACTACCCGCCGCTGGCTATAGGAAACCTACCTAGCCGTTCCTACCCCGGATTGAATTATAATACATATCTAATCCTATAAGCACTTTAATGTAACACGAACATAATCAACTCATATATTTGAGTAGCAGTCATAGAACCGAAGTATAATTGAAAGTATTGCTCTAGGTAGAGAAAGTAAGAAGTTACCGACACCTAATTAGTATTCAACCTAGAAGCAGTTTGAATTGAATAACTTTACTTTAATTGAATGATATTATTATGTATGGTTTTAAACGCGCTAACCGATGTCATAATGGTCACCTAGTTTCATATACAAATTATTCTACAAAAGGTTTTTTTTTCAGCCAATAACTTGTTTACCTATCCTATATTTGCAGTAGTCATGTTTTTTTTCAATAAGACGCCACATTTACTTTAATCGAACGATTAAGACAACTCAATCAAGAACCGTATTGCCTCTTTTCTATTACTCCCATCACATCACAGACGCACTAACAGACAAAATAGATGGACACAAATTTGAGTAACATTATTAATTGATTAGTTGCTTGCAAGCAGTTAGATAGCAAACGTGCTAAAAAATCTGAGAATCGTAAAGCAACAATCGTTAGTGTACATTGTTAGCATCGCCTTGCAAAAGAACTCACTCATATTTCTAGACCGTTGTTTCCCAACCGTTACTTCGTTGACCAATAATAATCCGCGAGAGCTAAAAATATAATCCGCGAAAGAATTAAATCTTTTTAAACTTGTTAACGTTAAAATATTAAATCTATTGTTCGTTTTATGTTCCCTTTAAATACACGGTGAACAATGGGGAAGGCGACTGCCTAACATTACCACTAGAAGGCGCCACTAGAGTTCGTAATTAGGTGTTGTATTACGGCCATTTTCATTAAGACCGTTGGTAAAGTAGTTTATTTCCAGCACAATTAATTTAGATTGCATATTATCGGTAACATATTTCACGTTATTTTACAAAATACTTTTTCGTACTGAGTTTAAATGTAAAAATATAGTCTATCATTTATTTTCGAACAGACCGATAAAGCACATGAAATATATATTAAAACGTTTTAAAAAAATGTACTACGAAACACATAGGACTTGATGAACACTTCAATCCTGAAAATTTATAAACAGAACTATATGATTCAAACTATAGTAGCGCCATCTATGCAGAGCTTCGCGCCGCCTTCCAAATTCACCAAACAACATTTTTTAGTGCCCCAATAAAACCTGTATAAACATTTGTGACCGAATCTTTATATCAAATGGTTCTTCAAAAAGGACGTACTAACTAGGTACTCGTTGCTATGGCTTTATGGCAAATTTAGTATTACAAGGAAAATGGTATTTTTTCTCTAACGCTATAATCGTCATGATACGGATCTAAGTATTAATTACTTTTAACCTTTGATTCACAACAAAAAACCGAAATTAAACCACGAACTAATTAATATTCGTGAAGAATATACATAAGATATTCATAAAGGGTATTCACCTTATTTACATCCTTGTATTGAGTCAATAATAATAGTCTGTACTGCCTAGTATCTATACAGGGAATTGAATTATTATGATTCGACGCTTCTCTTGACTTTTAAAACGAATAATTTAAAAATGTAATAACACATTTAATTTTATACTCTAATGCGCTTGGTACTAAACTCAAATTGAGCTCTGGTCGAAGTAAAGTTGGGAACCATTGTTCTAGATATAACCCACTAAACTGTCAAATGCAATGATATTTTAATTTGAGAATTCCACGACGTCCATTAAAATCGTGCTGTGTCAGTCAGTTTGAAAATTTGCCACGTAACGTGCAACCACTTCCCACGAACCTTAAAATCGACACACATGAAAAACGTTTGGGAATAAAGGAAAATTGTACGCACCTTACGATTTTTATGCGATGTTCGAAGACTTGTAGATTGACGTCATACTCCCCCCAGGTGCCCATAATTTTATTGTCGATCAACGTAGCGAACATTTGGGTTTCTAGGAACCGCGAGAGGAACGGCCGGTGTCTTTGTGGCTGGTCCGAGAGAAATGACGCCTTGTCGAAGTTTACCATCGACTCGCGGGACGATAGCCATGAGTCGCGATCCTAAGAGAACGTAAAAATATTTATGACTTGCACAAAATTCAAATTTACATCATAAATAATAGGTTTACTAATGTTTCTCATCTTTTTAAGCGAGGAATTATAAAAAGATCAAATAAAAAAAAAATAACAACTGATGATAACATACTGTTTTAATAACTTGAGCGGTACGAATTTGAGTAAACGAAAACTTAACTAACAGTGCCACTACATTATTAAGTAAGCGACTGGAAATACAGACTAA
The DNA here is from genome assembly GCA_018248895.1 of Carystus phorcus. Taxonomy (NCBI): domain Eukaryota; kingdom Metazoa; phylum Arthropoda; class Insecta; order Lepidoptera; family Hesperiidae; genus Carystus; species Carystus phorcus. The sequence continues at coordinate 4,804 of DWJN01002386.1, read as the reverse complement.
ATTAGGTTAAGTTAGATTTTTGTATTTTAAGTAACTCAAATTAGTGTTTATAAGTTGCTGTTCTTTTGATTTCTCGTCACTCGCAGATAGTCGCTCACTTAGTAATACTATAACGTAAATTAATTGTTTTTGTCACTTTAAACTTTTATTTACAGTCACACGTTTTAATACCACACTTTTTCAATCTAAACAATATTCATGCGAAAGTTTAGATGACTCCAGACCGGCTGATTTAGATTAAATTTAGCACAGAGATTATGGACTGGAATAACACAAAGACTGAAAGTAATACATGGCACAGATATCAAAATCGATAATATATTCAATAATAATAGGCAATTATTATTTACATACCTGATCCGGCATGATAACGAAGTTTTCATACATCAGAAACATGTGCACGAATCTGTTTAAAAACGTTTCTCGTATAGTGACGTTGAAACGGATGTCCTCATTGTACTGATCTTCGTCATTGAGTATTTTCTTCTTCGTCGCCGGCATTACGATTTCCGCATCAACATCATCTATATTCACGCCTGTAAAATACAAAAGTATTAACGCTTACTGTTACAACTATCTTATTTTTTTCTTTACCTCACGTTTGATATTTTTTTAAACGCTTATGCATTCATTTCCCCGCATTACGACATATCGCAACATGGACAACACAAATAAGACATCACTAACTCCCACGACCCATGAACAAACATCTGTCGACATCACTACCGACTAGGCTACGATGTCGTCAATATTGCAACGACAAAAGATGTTTTGACAATCGTACAATAACACGCAAAAAATAGACAATATAAAAACAAACGGTGAGGACGGCCTTGAATAACCTCTATATAATGTTTTTCAATAAACATTCACACACTCGCGAACTAGGGTTACATGTGTTACGGATAATATGGACATACATAAACGAAACGCCAGTAAAAGTCGAAATCCGACAGCAAAACTTACCTGTCACACAAGTATTGAGTGACACTTATCGGTCACACAAATCTATGTTTATATAATGTACAACATTAATAAACAAATGTTTTCTCCGGTATTAAGATCATATATCTTATAGACATCTTATAGACATAAGAGTCATGTTTGCTTAGTAATAATATCTTCCTGCGTATATTCAAGACCAGAACCAATCTTTTAAGGATCATGAACAACAGCTATCCGACAATATCAAAAGTTTTATATTAAGTTTTACACCTCCTATTGGTCGTAGCATTCTTACATAGCCTATAGCCTTCCTTGGTAAATGGACTATGCAACAAAATTCCATGATAAATGGACTATCTAACATAAAAAAAAATCAATTCAAAACAGTAATTCCTGCGATTAGCTCGATCAACCAAACAAAATCTTCAGCCTTATGTTAGTTAGTCTATAGCCTTCTTTGGTAAATGGACTATGCAGCAAAAAAAACAATTCGAAACAGTAGTTCCTGCGATTAGCTCGATCAACCAAACAAAATCTGCAGCCTTTTGTTAGTTAGTGTATAGCCTTCCTTGGTAAATGGACTATGCAACAAAAAAAACAATTTGAAACAGTAGTTCCTGCGATTAGCTCGATCAACGAAACAAAATCTTCAGCCTTATGTTAGTTAGTCTATAGCCTTCCTTGGTAAATGGACTATGCAACAAAAAAAATAAATTCCAAACAGAAGTTCCTGCGATTAGGTCGATCAATCAAACAAACTCTTCAGCCTTGTGTTAGTTAGCCTATAGCCTTCCTTGGTAAATGGACTATGCAACAAAAAAAACAATTTCAAACAGTAGTTCCTGTGATTAGCTCGATCAACGAAACAAAATCTTCAGCCTTATGTTAGTTAGCCTATAGCCTTCCTTGGTAAACGGACTATGCAACAAAAAAAAAACAATTCGAAACAGTAATTCCTGCGATTAGCTCGATCAACCAAACAAACTCTTAAGTTAGTTAGCCTATATTCCTTGGTAAATGGACTATGCAACAAAAACAATCAATTCGAAACAATAGTCCCTGCGATTATAATTATCCAATTCAGCCTTATACGTATGTACATATATATTCGACAACAATATCCAACAGTTGCTATAAACAATCAATTCGAAACAGTAGTTCCTGCGATTATCCAATACAGCCTTATACCTACGTATAGGTATATTCGACAACAATATCCAACAACGTCGCTATAAAAGTCATGCAATAAACAATACCCGTACGTTTGACGATATCCACGATCCGTTGCAGCGCGTCTATCCGGCGGGGCGCGCGGCGGGTGGGCGAGCCGGGCGCGGGGGACGCGGGCGACGCGGGGGACGGCGGCGACGCGTTCAGCGGCCGGCTCTCCTCCCACTCGAGCACGTCGTGGAACGAGTGCTTGCGACGCAAACCGCCTGCGTCGTTTCACCGAACACGTCACAACAAGCACACGTAACAAGTCGCTCATATGGAACAACAATGACACATTGTAATTTTGCAAACTAAAGCCAACTAAGCTAGCTAACTAAGCTAAAAAATCATCCCCATAGTCAAGTTAGGAGTGAAAATAAAATAATATAATATCTTGTATATATGTAATATTCAATAGCTATAAGAACAGTTAAGAGTCTTCATTAGTGTTCCTAAAAAATCTTAAATATGGCGTAGTGTAAAATTAACATTTTGCACTTATGTCATTGTTGCTCCAAATGTGCGAAGTATTGCCCGATACATGTATAAGAGAGAGAGGATATCAATCAAACAAACAAAGAAACAAACTCTTCAGCTTTATATTATTAGCATAGAAGTATAGATTTATAGGCGAAGCGTTTATTATGTACATATATAAAAAGATAAAGATAATTTATATAATAATACGATGTCAAAATACAAGTAATAATATTTTTTCTCTAAAAAAATATTCACTTTCACACAAGGGAAACGATACAAACAACTAAAGCTAGCCAGCGACACAGTTACATGGAATTATCATGACGAAACTCGTAGCAACAATTTGGGTTAAAAACTCAAATTATATATTACCTGATGGCAAAGTGCAGCTGCTACTCATACCGTCGTTCATATGCCTGTACGACGTTCCATTTATGGGCACACCTAACTTCGTAGGCTCAGTTTCCGGACGTTGAATCTATAAAGAACAAAAATCTAATTATATATAACTCAAAGGTGACTGATTGACTGACATAGTGAACTATCAACGCATAGCTCAAACCACTGGACGGGTCGGGCTGAAATTTGGCATGAAGGTAGATGTTATGACGTGAGCATCCGCTAAGAAAGGATTTTGATCAATTCTACCCCCAAGGGGATAAAATAAGGGATGAATGCTTCTTAACGCGAGCGAAGTCGCGGGCAAAATCTAGTACGTTATAAAATATCAACAGACAAACGCATCTCTAATTTTATTTAATTATTTGAACATTTATTGATTATAACTTGCAACAGTGAAAGAAATCTATATACAAGGAAGATCTTCATAATTTTATTTGTCGTGTTAATAATATCGCCCAACATTAAAATTTATAGGTAACGATTAATTTAATAATCAGACGTGCTCATAACCCGAAGTTATGGATTGACCGTATATAATCGATGGAGCGAACTACAAATCGGAAGATGGCTAGATGACAGTAACAAAATATCTTAAGCTAAATTCAGAGCACGAGAATCAACGTAAAGTTAATAAAGGCATCTTGTAATGAGAGGACATACTCAGCTATGTCACTAAAGGTTTGAAGCTATAACAACTTGAAACCATTCACTCCGTTAATATTGGTTTAACTCATTTTCTTACAGATTAGCTGTTATCAATCAATACTAAATTGATTACAGAATGAACAAAATATTACAATGACCAGTGTACTTGAATGATACACAGTTTGATGTTGATACATATGGCAGTTATTGAAACCCCTACAAAGGAATAATAGTTTACAATTCTTCTAGCTCCAATTTGAACAACATTATAGTATCGAACCTATCCGACGGGCGAATTCGATAAAATAACAAATGAATAAATAATAATAATAAATAACGCCACACACTCATGGGCCCACACTGGGATTTCCCATGCCTTGGGTACTATGGACAACACACAAGACACACACACCCAGACCGACAACAAAAATTTTAACTCATCATTCAAATTTCCGCCTCGCTGGGAATTAAACCCAGGACCCTTCGAACGACGGTCCGGCGTGGTGACCATTACGGCACGCGGGTCGTCAATACAATCAAATATATGTACTAACCTGATGTTTGTCTAAGATATGGTTCAGTTCCTCTATAAAAGGCGTCCGATGCGGCAGTATCGGCAACTCTTCCGGCAGCTGTATATCAGGCTTGTCGATGTCTACTAGACATAGAGCGGCCTCCGAACCTAGAGCGATGTTCCTCGGACCATTGGGCCCGATGCTCATTGCTACACTGTCGGCGTGAAGGCCTGTTAAAAATATACACGTACCGACATCACTACATAGTATAAAACAAAGTCGCTTGGTATAAGCAAGTTCGCTTTAAAACTACCTACTTATTATTTTTGTTAATTTCGCTTTATGTCCGCTCATGTGCGCGTAAACATTACTGTCTTTGTTTCTCATATAAGTGAATTTGTAAATTCTTAATGAGAAATAAAGTTTCTAAAAAACCTTTCTCTGCCCCGATATCCCTATGCATGCTTAATCTTTAAAACTACGCAACGGATTTTGATGCGGTTTATTAATAGATAAGAGTGATTGAAAAGGAAGGTTTATATGTATAATACGTTCACAGTTTTTCTGTAGTGTATTTAGTATCAGCATTGCACCCGTGCGAAGCC
>DWJN01002385.1:0-15383 GCA_018248895.1 Carystus phorcus | reverse complement strand
TTCTAGACCTTCGTTAAGTGAGCTGTAAGTTCCTAAGACGAAATAAATAATTTGACTTTGACTTTGACTTTGACTTTGACATTATTCCACCGCTTCTGATAGAGGTGGTTACACCAATCGCTCGTCAAGTTCTAATTCAACTGCAAACGAAGGAAAGCTTATCGCTGATGGCAAATGGCCAAGAGTTAGCTTTGCATCGGCTAGCTCCAAGCCAAATCGAAATCTCGAAGCATTTTTTAGTATACTAGCTAACTCAGTTCTAATGTAATTACGTATATCGAGTTTATACTGAAGCGAAATTTAAAACGTCTTTTCACGTCACAAGATTTTGGTTTAATATGGTTAACATACTGAAATTCTCGCATTGGGATAACCTGAGTCCTTCCAAAAAATATCCTTACAGTATGAGTACTGTGGGGATAAAGCATAATGTTAAGGTGCTGTGCAATGTGCAAAGGAATGTATTACCTACACGAACAGAGGATATCAACTTAAAGTTAAGAATTGAAGGAACATTTTACGTCCTAATAGCTTCATAGCTCAGTTTATACTGACACTGTCTATCTAGCAAAGATTCAATTATTTAACTTCCATATATTAATGTAAAAAATTCCTAGTGTGAGAATATAAGTCTGTGTAAAATTTAATTTAATTTTTGAAACGGGCAATTTCTATAGAAAATAAATTTGAATTGACACAACGCTTTGTAGCTGTTATTATAGAGAATGTGCAAAGTATACACTCGCTGAACATTCCGTAATCTCATACGATCGTTTAGCGCGCAGATGAAACTAAAATGCTTCCCATCGCGCGAATGTTTGGGAAAATAGAAAGAGAAATATGTGTCCATTATATCTTTATCCCTCGCTCTCAACACTCAAAATGATGCGTGAATCCTGCTGTTTTTGGACACATCTTTCCTGAGTGGTTTCTGTATTACCTTTTGAATGGGTATGAACTGGATATATGTATGTATATAACTCGTATAGATATAAGACCGTCATTTTGTAAATTATAAATTGATTTACTCTAGTCGACGTTGATAGGTAGCGATTTAACTTGTACTTTATTTATCGTGCTATACTTGTAACAAATTATTTATTCTAGAATTTGACTTGAAGATCCGCAATATAACTGAAAAGGATTATATGATATCCATCAGGTGGGACTGTAGTTGACTGATAACTAATAATGAATAGAAAACTTTAACTTATAATTAATAGAAAAAAGAAATATAAGGGAATGTAGTGTAAGTGCAGTATAATGTTGTGTGATCCTTCGAATACGATTGAATTTATGTAACGATTGAAAAATCGAAAAGTATTACCGAATAATTCTTTATTCAAGAATGGAAAATTGCACATAAATAGAAAATAACATTTTCGTTAGACGCTGAAAGAAGTGCATTGAAGGCTTATATTCAGTGAATTTTCAACTCTAATTAATTTCGAGATTCGCAAGTTATATTGTTAGAAATGTGTGAAGTCTGTGAACTCGAAATAAATGACTGTGATTGAAACCAATTAGTCACCGAACAGGAGTTTCTCTTCGCCACCGCAGTCTCGCCATGACGATCTATATAACTGCGTCTAAATATCGATACAAAATACAAATATCGATTCCAGTTAAAATTTGTAACTTAAGTGATAAAAGTATCACTCGACTCAGTGGAATCAATATAACGAGTCAACGCTTAATTTATGCTAAACGCTTCCTAAGTTGTGGCGCGCTGAGAATGAGACCCTTAAAAATTATTATTCGCGTCGCTCGTTGAGCTCCAGCGTCGCAAACAAACAACAGAGTTTCGAGTAGATCGTAAACAATAAAGTTGTAAGAAGTAAAATAGCATTAGGCATTCGCGGCGCGTTCGAGCGTTCGGTTCCCGGGTCACGGATTGTTAAATGGAATAAGAATCCGTCATAATTTGTTCCGAAAAAATTCGAGATACGAACGCGATTTCATTATCAACCGCCGATTGGCGTGAGCGTACGAGTGCTGGCAGATTTATCAATACTAATTATAGGTCGTGATGGATTCTTCTAATAATATACATATATTATGACGCAACCTGTAAGTATTATATATATTGGTTTTATGGTAGAAAATGTTGGTGAGGGGAAATAGTTTAGATATCATGATGCGATTTAATTAGTATATTGATCTATATATAAATCCTACCCTATCCTAATGGATCTAGAAGCGACTTTTTATTGAATATAATGTCGGTATTACATGATGTCCATAATATATATATTTTTTTAATTTTTTTTTAATTTTTTTTTTAATTAATTTATCTCTTAACAAATGTTACATACACGTTATATAAACCCTTCTCTTCGTGTGTAAGTCATTGAACTCCTCCTAAACAGTTCAATCGACTGTGATAAAATTTTGTGTGTATAAGTGATATCCGATGGAGAATGTTTTTTTATACGGATAACTTCTGCCGAATCCGCAGTACATATATAAAATAATTATTTTATTACTTTTCGCGTTAAAAATATTTTCTCTAAGTCTATATTTTTCGTCTGTATGTTTTAGAAAAATATTGCTGTCAGTCACAAATAAGTTAAACTATCAAACGATCTTCGTTGAAGCTGACGAATCAAAATAATATTAATACCTATACATTCAGCCACGCTTTTCTGTTATTCAATATATTTATATAAAGCCACGAATGCCATAGCAGAGAAAGCTACTATGGAAAAATTTACAGTATCCGTATCGTGGATTATAGTATATGTAAACATTCTTCTACTTCATTATTATTTATATAAAAATTACAAATACATTCTGCAATTCTTTTTCGAGACTTGCAACCAGAGAAATAAACGATTGGGTTTTGTATTGATTACAAGTAATGTCCAAGTCAATCTTCGATGTTCGCGGTGTACCATGTTAAATACCTGGCAAGGCAACTGCCCCCGGTACCATTTGTGGTTGCGGCTGTTTGTACCATCCAATTTAACCCAAATAGTACTTGCAACTTGTAGATGGGTTTAGTAATACTCCGGTTATTCTACGATCAACCGAAAAGTTATAACGTTTTTCAACTGAGCATTTTACTCTCCAAAGGTTGTTCGCCCGTGTTGTCGTTAGTGCTACAAATGTCAATTGGCGACGAGACGTCTTACCATGTCAACTTAGTTATAGACGTAAAAATAACGGGTTAACAATCAAGTAAATTACAATGTTTATACAAATACCACGTTTTCCGGACAAAATCGCGCCTCGCACCCTCTTTGACAGTGAAGACTTAATCGTTCACAGTGGTACCGCGCCTATTCTTTAGGAATATTTATTAGGAATCAGTCGTTATATAAATTCTAAACACTTGGTCACAGTCCAACCATTAAATGTTATTTATTGAGTGTCCGATAGAAATGAAACATGAATTATGTTATGTATATTTTTTATCAGAATACAGTAATCAATTACTTATATCTTTCATTTCTCTCATTTATTATTAATATTATTCTTTTATATTAAATTAGTTAACACTTAAATTATTTTTAATAAGGTAGTTACTGATAGAACATTTACAGATACTTAACCATTCATAAAACGATGTTCAGTTCACGAAATAAAAACGTACATTTCGCTTCGTTTCTAAAGGCAGATTAGGAATAATGATTGAAGCTAATTTGAGCTAATATGGGTCCGAGAAATTTTAACGAAAATATGTGCGGCTTTTGGAGAATCTTCGTAATTGCTTGATTAATTATTAGTGGAGAAGCGAGATGGGGTTAGAACGAGATGAGGGTTGGGTAAAGATCTACTGCGCGCGACATCAATAAGCTTTAATTGGCAAGAAGCATCAAGGCCATTAGCCAGACGGCCCAATTAGCGATATCAGTTCAAATCTCATTTGACGCGTCCGTTAAAATAACTTTCGATATAATGATTAAATAAACGGTATTCGGTTAAGTTTTACCTTTACCTGGATCAAGATTACTTCTGTCACTCAAAGTCAAACTTTTTACTTAAGTTTTATATTTAGTTAAGTACAAATTTTCCATTTATTGTACTGTTATACTGTTAATGTGTTAAGTAATGAAGTTCGTATTAGTTTTATATATCCTTCTCGTTTCAGTTGTAATCGCTTCTATCAGACGAGTAAAAAAGGGCAGTTGTATACATTGGCGCTACAAACCGCATAAGTCGCTACAAATCGCATAAGTCGCTACAAATCGCATAAGTCGCTACAAATCGCATAAGTCGCTACAAATCGCATAAGTCGCTATAAGTCGCATAATTTCCGGCGCAAATTATGACGGTTTCCTAATTAAACCTACAACCTTATTTGTACCATTTGTACATGTACCACTATGGCAGCTGAATTACTACGTAGCGGTGTTTAGTAGAACTCTTACATACGATTCACTTTAGGGACGTTCGCCTAAAATAAGGTACCTAAAGCGGAATTGATATGTTTAAAGTAGATACAAAGTAGTTATTTAGATAATATATGATTTTTAGCATTTTGTAATCACTAACAATATATACATATATATATATGTTATATTTTGTAACCTATTTTAAGAATATCCGTGCCATGTTCCGCAGAAATATATGAAATGCAGATTTTTCATACAGTAGAAATATTTATCGATTAGATTCATTTAAATCCAATTAAAAAAGTACGTAATTTTTTTTATGACGCAAAATCCTCGTTAATCTGTTCTTTTCCTCGAAAGCTGTTATTTTTTATCAACAAATTGAGTTTGTTTTCAATCCGGACGTTTCTTATAACCCAAATGTTAACGTCCCACGTAAAATTTTTTTTAAAGCCTTGTTTTCTATAATAATTGCAATAGCCTCCATACATACATATATTAAAATATATACAGATATAACTATTCATACTTGTACTTTCAAACAACATGTCTAATTAATTGAAATAACACAGTTATTAAATTTGTTCAAATTGATAAGTACGTCAAGCATGACGTACCTACATATATTTGAAAATGTTATATGTTTGACCTATTTAACCACAACTTAATAAAACAATGCTACATTTAGAATGGTCTACGATGTTTTCGGATTATGGGGTGTGATGTCACCCTTTCCCGTGGCATCTCGGAGGGTTCCTTTTATTGATATTTGGTCGACCTATAAACACAGTTTCAGAATTCATCCCATTCCCGGAAGCTCTGCAGTTAAATTGAATGAAAAATATCGCGTTTATGCTACAATGATTAAGTGATTTAGTACATTTTTGGATATCGTAATGCTGTTAAAATACAACAGTAATATTAATAATTTAGTTGGGTGATGAATAATCATAAAGTTCTTAGTGAATTTTCGTACATATATACATCGTTAATTCGTAGATCACTAAATTTTGAGATTAAGAAAAAGTATTCAACATATTCGTACTAGTATGAATGTGCACTGGACTATTTTCTAGGATCTTCTCGTTATCTGTATATATGAGCCATGCGTTTTCTCGTACCAACAAGGGAAGGTTAATTTTACTCGTCTCAAGTAAAGCAAATCATCAAAATTTTTTTGCACGACATGTAGCTGAGTCTCCTAAACCTGATTGTAGCCGTTATAAAGATTCGTTCGATTTACATCATATCTGGCATATTTGCCAAAACATTTTTGAGGTTAGGTTCTATCGTTTTAAAACTAATGGCTTTGTCAATGAATAAAAAAACACCGAGAAACTTAAACACTTTTCGTCAGATGTCGTTCAAGTTTAAACGGGACCACATGACAAACATCAGCGTTCGAATACGGGTACAAAAAGATTCATTGAAATCTTCTAAAAAGTTACATACGTAAAAAATACAGTTGAATTGAGATCCTCCGTTTTTTGGAGTTGGTTAAAACGCGTGGGCTGGGCAACGGCAAAGTGATTAAAACATTGTTTTTTCTTCTAACTTTGGCTTACTGATTTCTATCAACACTACTATTAAACAAAGGAAAACCGTTTTCGCGGGACGTATTCATTAACTCCGAGCCGAAACTACCGTTGCTAGAGCTACGGAATATAGACAAAAGTTTCCTATCATAGCCTAGAGAAGCAATCAGAAAGGATTTTGGGAAATTCAATCTTCAAGGTTGAAAATATGAAATGAAATGTTGTATGGGATGGATAAAAATATGCTTGTATTAACTTAAAATTTTGTATTCAACAAAGAAACGCTTTTTATTGCGTTTATAAAATAGATCTTTGAAGGATATAAAATAAGGGTTGTAAGTTTGAATGGCTGGAAAAATATCGTTGTTTGACTTGGACTTTCTACTTGAATTTTTAAATATAAATCCTTATAATGGCATTTACGTAAATTTACAATATGAGGGCATAAAATAGAGGTTTATATTATATTTGTTTTGTTATTGAGGCGGGTACCATACTGAACTGAAGCAAGGGCCGGTCGCTAGTTTTCAGATAAAAATAAGACTTTTATTAAGTTAATGCGTCCACTATCTTAAAGTTCTTCATCACTTACCATCACGTGAGGTTAACGTTAATCATTAACTAATATCAAATAAATAAAAACATTAAAATTACGAGCAACATAATTATCTTATTAAAGAGACTTATAATCTCCAATATAACTAAAAGATATTTGGACCAACAGGCTCTAGATACTTCTCTTTTGTCTTTTTATATTCGAAGCGTTTAGCATCTGACCGACTTTTTTACATTCTCTCAGTAAGTCGTTAATCATGTGTTCCAGCTGCGTGCACTCTTCAGCGAATATAGCAAAATCGTCTGCGAATCGCAGGTGCCTTAAATATTCTCCATCAATTTTTATTCCTTGGTTTTCTCATTCGATTTCCCATTTCCCAAACCTTTTTGAGTACTCCGTGAAAATTTTAGGTGAGAGTGGGTCGTTCTATATAAAGCCTTTTTGCATGAGAAAAAGGTTTGTCTCTCCCAAAATGTATTTTACGTGAAGTTTTACAATAAATCCCGTACAAAATGGTTTATGTAGTCAGCGTCTGAAACTATTGTGTAAGAGTAATAAATATTGCAGTGTTTTAATGGATTCAAGGCGGAATGCCTACAAGCAATAAAATTAGAGTTATACTATATTCTTTGGTTAGATGACTTTTAGAACTATTTCGATTGCAGTATGATTTTCAGTAATAGTTAGAACGTGGTTATTTATTATGTAAAATAAATTGATTGACTCATACTTCGAGGTATTATGTACCTAATTGTCGATATCTATACATATAAAAATCAATGTTCATTTGTTTATTTGTTTTTTATGGACTCTGATTGTTTGATGTCTGATGATCTTCTTGTTTCTTTGATGATCAATCAGACTCTACGCACGCCGGGCACAGCTTGTTATTTATATTATTTCATTTGGAAGACAGTTTTTTTTTGATACGCGATATTAAAGGAATTTATGTATATTTATGTTAATGGTTTTAACTGCATCACTCTCGTTAAGGCGCACCGTGGAGAAGAGGTGCAAAAGATAAATACATTATGACTAAATGGAACGTTCATAGTCAGGATACTAGCGTCGATTCTAAGCCATCGACAGAGTTAAGTAACTACGGTGTGGTCGGTAGAAGGATGGGAGATCGTTAGTTGCAAAAATAATCTCGAGGCTTTCCGTTCTTCATAGGGAACGTCAAGAAATCGGTTCCAGTTGAAATCCAAGTTGGAGTCTTTCTAGTGGAATAAAAATTTACGACACTTGAAATCTAAGGTCTTTAATAATCCTCACTGGAGCAGCATGGTGAAGGACACTCTAGGCCTCCAAGAGGATGTAGAGTAGAAAAGAGAGATACAATGTATCTTGTAGTAGGCCGTTAATGATTGAAGCTAATTGAAATGATACATTTTCTGGTAAAATATTTTCATCATTAACATAAGCGGTCGTATTTGCTTTTCGCCTGTTTAAAATACGCCGCGTAAAGTGTAATTTCGATTAGTTTCTGGAATCCTGTGTAGGCGTCAATTAGCAGTGTTTACGTTGGCGTCCATCGTCAAATATTTAAAGAGATAGTTTCGCTAACGGCCTAACCAAGTCTCGTTGTTGGCTTACAGACAATTTGGTAATCGAAATTTTACATTAAATTACAGTATTCCTATTACAATTTATTGTACTATCTAACTAAGCAGTACTTATCTTTAAAAAAAATGATGTAGCCTTTATTCACATACAATTATTTACAGATATTTTGTCCGTTTGTTTCAAAAGCGACTTGTGTCTTTTCACTAATACATATATTGAGGTAAAGTGCCCTTAATATTTGTTATTAGTTTTACTTCAATCGATTCATAAATAAAATAGTTATCATGTCTAACATTTATTGAAAAAAATTGCTGTAACTTTGGTTAACTATTTATATAATAAACTGAAGCCGAAGTGAATAAAGTTAGTAGACTGCGACTAGTTAGTTATATTACTAAAATGTCGACCTCGATATTTTACCAGGAATTTCACGCCAGTTAATGTTTTAACATCATTAGTGAAATTAGGCTACGGAAGTGGATGCAAAAACGTGTACTGAACTTTTAGTTTAGTCTATGGCGATAATACATTTTCGATTACAGCTAAAGATAGATAAGCATATTTTAGAATAACCTGAAGCGACGTTTGAAATTTACTGACTTGATCAATTATTGGTGAACTAAAAATATATCCTATAGCAATTGTTACGAATCGTTTTCTGGTGTATCACATTATTTCTTACGCGATACGATTATTTCTTCAGAACAAAAGGTACTATGTAACTCGTATCGATGTAGCAAGTTAGTATTGAACTGTTATTTCCATAGAGCACACATATAGCAGTTCAATACTAGGGTCGCCACTACTTTATGACAAAAAAATCAGAGTTTATTTACCTTAAAAATATTTACATTGGATAATCACTTATCGTGCGTAGCAATGATTAGTAGAATTTTTGTATGTTTCTCTATTGAATTGTTGTTGTAAACGCTTGTTAATTCCAGAAACGGCTCAATTGCGGTGTATGCGAATTTAATGTATTTATGTATGGTAATATATGTACAGTGTTTATATATGGTAAGCTTAAGGTAACATACATTTTATTTAAATTAGTTCACAAATAAAAAAGATGTGAGAGGTTATAAACCCGTCTAAACATTTTTCAAGCTGTATTCTGGCCAGCCCAATACGACGATAAATTTTAAGTTAGGTGGTAAATAAAAATAAAATCAATCTTAACTTGGCAACCACGTAGGTTCCTTTCGTATTCTAAAATATATAATTTCACATATCGCAGATGATAGGATCCGAACTTACGCTCCCGAAGGGAAACTAATCTCCAGTCAGAAGTGTGATTCCATATTGTTTGAATGGAGATAGGTGACGGAGATAAGGAACCAGATCTCCCATCTCTTCTTAATGTCTCTCACACAGTATTATAGATACTCGATAATATGTGCGAATTACGTCGACACAAACAAAATATGATGTGTAACTTAGGATCAGAATGAAAACAGATTGTGTAAATTTTACAAGATGTATATGACCCCTTCATAGTATATTGGAAAAGTATATCCACGGATGGCGGGCTACTTGATGGATTGTCTGTGAGACGGGAAAATCTCACTCGCATTTGTTGTGGACATAAACGTACTTTAATATATCAATCTTTGTGTCTAGAGCTGTAGATATTGTAACCCACTTATATATATAAAAGTGTACACAGTATATCAAATAGAAAGTATCATTAAATAATGTTAGTTTCAACTCCAAATTCTTGAATAATTCTGAGGATTGGTATGGCAAATGGTTGTCACGCCAATGACGTTCGAAGCGTCCTGGGTTCGATTCCCAGCGAAGCAGAAATTTGAATGATGAATTTGAATTTTTATACTCGGTCTGGGTGTGCATGTCCTTACTTTTGTGTTGTCCATGGCGACATAGGGAATAATATTGTGGGGTGACGAAGAACTATAAGTGTGGCACACTAGTGTTATTATTCTAAACATTTGTGAAAATTATACCGCGTTTTGATCCAGTTACATGGATGGAAGAACCCAACACAAGAAAAACCGTGACGACTCGTTTAAATTTAAATTGTTCAGTGTCCGCGATATAAGTTTAAAACCTTTATTTTAAGTAGAGCTTGTATTGTGATCGATTTCTAATGCCCACTGGTGAAAATAGAAAATAAGATGTAACACGAGAAGTCAAACTGAAGTAACTAGCGCGAACTGTCGGTGAAGACCGGAAACTAACCGGAACAGAGCCACGTATAGACGTGCCGCGCTTTGTCAAGTTTTCACATGTAACTGCTATACACGCTTCATATATGTACATGGCATTTTTTCGTGAACACAAAGCTAAGACTATTATTCGTCCATAAGTTATCGAGTTCTAATAACGTTAATGAATGATAAATATACACAAAAGTGAATAAAAGGTTCTGTTGTCGACTATTAACCCCTCTAGATGTATACACAGTATATATATCGCACCCTTAGTAATGTATTTTTACAATATAATTATTAATAATTACAAAGGACACAACAATAAAAATTAGATATTTGAGTTTTTGGCATAAATGGGTTAAATTGTAAAAATATTGTAATATTTTAAAAATATAACCCATTTATGCCAAAAACTCAAAAATCAAATTTTTTTAGTTGTACCCTTATATTACTAAGGGTGCGATATATTTTTTTGGTTATGTTTTTGTAATACTGTCAGAAAAAATAAAAAAAATGACGTGCCGGCAGATTTTTTTATTTTTGGACCATTTTTTGCACTAGCATCCTCCACAGGTTCCTAAGTAAAAACATTTACTAACGAGTTTTTGTGAAGCTTTAATACAATTGGCGCAGTGTTTTTCCGGCAGTAGGGTAGCGGTTGTTAAAGGCCATGAGAACTGATCCCTGCTTGGTTGTAAGATATTAAACGAATAATTTGCAATAAAATAATATTGCGACTATAAATTATTAAGCTAAGCTATCCTATCTTTAAAGTTGGATGAAACTGCTCACGGTGTGCAAAATTTGATTAAAATCGACGAAGTAGTTTAGGAGTCTATCGCAGACAAACACTGTGACACGTAATTTATATATATTAAGATAACATTTCTTTCCTCTTTAGGAGAGAAAATTGGGCATTGGTGTATCGACACCACAGTAGTCATCGGACTACATAACATGAGGTGGCTAATTCGTTTGAGTTTCTTACATAAAAAGGGTAATTATATCTACGAATATTTGTCTAGACGCCCCAACTTAATCGTAATTGAAACGAGTAACTACCCTGCTTGGAAACGTGAGTTCATGTCACGCTACGACTGTTGGGACAGACAATATTTGTCCTCGGTTAATAGTAATTTGTGTAAATGTCCACAGTATCCAAGACGTAGGAAATCTTATAACGATCCTGTGAGTGTGTGAGTTTAATATTTATAGACCGTATCAGTTTCTTCGTGAAACGCATCCATTATTAATAGGTACTATATAATTTTGTCATCACTTGGTTTAATACAAATTATTCACAACTCGCGCGATGCGAGCCAAGCACCTGATGCCTAATTAGTTTGATTTATTGAGTGTCACGTATTTATCAAGTAATGTTATATCGGAACATATTTCGCCTAATATTGTAGCAGCGGCACTTATGCAGTGATTAATTGACACACAATTAATGATTTGAGATATGAGAGAGATCTTTGTGACGATCTTCATAACTGTATTTAGAGACTTTTATTTTTGCTATGTACCTTTGGATATTCACCCGTGATTCCTCTTGCAACTTAATTTTGAAGTGGCTCAATCGAGCTGAAATTTTGCATATACATATGTATATTGTACTTTTTCAATCCCGTTACAATTTTGTGGTTACCGTACAACATAAAGTATATACTAGTATGTATAAAGTATGTACAACATAAATATAAAAAGTAAATATATTTCAATTAGATGTAGATTATTATGCCCAACAACATAATGAGCAAAACCTTAAAGTTACTTACTTGGCACTGTTGCGGCCCCTGTCGGTTTGGCGAGGAAGGTTTTGGGCGCGGCAATTTCTTAGTGGCGAGTGATGGTCGAGGGTCCAGGCCAGCCAGCGCCACTGACACCCTGGTGACGCCCAGACTCGACGTCGATGCACTGCAATCTGTGAAATATAAAAATACTAATTTTTACTTATACTATTGTAGGATTTATTAAACTTACATAATTGCAGACGCTATAATCCCAGCATAAAACATTCCAACGTAATTGATTAAAATGAATTTATTGTTTAAATTTGTTAGCCACTTGAATGATAGGAAATTTGTCAAATTCAAATTCGAAATAATTTAATTAATAAGTGCGTATTTTCTCTATACATTTATGTGCGTTATTTATTGCTTTACCACCGTTTCGGAAAGTTTCTTTAACATGAAGGTGAAGAAATGGCGAAATTTCATAAGAAAGAATACATGACGCGTATACACTTTATGTAATCAAGTATAGAAATATTAGGAGTGACACATAGAACAAAAATCATAAGTCACATTGGTGTGACAAGCTTGTGTGATCACAAGCCGGAAAGGAAATTGGGTTGCGACCCAACAGATCAAATAACCCAAAGACTATCAGAAAAATACAGTTCAAACGTTCTTAATAGCATTATTATAAGGCAAAACTTAATCAAACTGTTTTGATATAGCGTACAGAAAACATTCATGTTTTAAATACGGAATTATGTAAAAATACCATCTAGCCTTTGTCCAAATTTATAATCCTAAGTGATTTTTTACGAGAGACACCTTTCCAGACGGTAAGAAATAGTAAAGCAATATTCAAGTATCATTATTTATCAAGCAAACATTTTTGTAAGACAAGAAAACCATACGTGACAGGTCTAACTTGATACATGTGACATATGTATCTGGTGATGAATAGTGCGAGATGTGTTCGAGCGACCGCGAAAATATCTAGTTGACAAATGCGAACGATTTGTCGTGGGTCACTTTGTAAATGTATTCGGCCTACGCGGTAAGATAACCTAATATTATTATTAGTCATCGGTTTGTGTATAAAACCTAAGTAACCTGGATTTAGGTATTTTATCGAAGGATAGAAAAGGAAATTAGATATTGTGGCGACACTGCAGTATACGTCACGTGGTGACGTCACGGCTGACCTAAATCACGCAGTTGTAGTTTTCTACATCTTACGTACGTTGCGTGTAAATTTGCCTTCAATCATTAATAACTAACTACAGCCTAGAGCATATTCTACCATGTTGCTCCATTGCGGAGATCGTTTAAATTTAGGTATAAGAAATTAATGTATGCCGCATAAAAAGGTATAGAAATAAAACGGTCTATATATCTAATTTCTTGGTATAATTCTCAGTAACCATGAGATTTTTTTCGCTTTAAAAAGTTTAAAATGATTAGCTTTTTTAATCGATGTATTTTTATTTAATATGACTATTATTTTATAATATTCCTCTAAAGGATCACATTTTTTATTTTTCATTGAGACCATGGGAGTTATTATAAAATAAAAACATCTGCGCGACATAAATAACCCAAGTAGCGGTCAGAAACATTGTACGGGTGGCTCAGAGATAGACCATTGATCATCCCGAGAAGACTGTCGGGCCACTGCTAAATAAATAAAATTAGATCTGTGTTGCAGCACGCGACGAAAAAGAAGCATCCTCTGTATTTGTTGTGGCTGTACAAGCTTAAAAGGATTTTAGTTCATATTTTGTTACGTTCGCTCGATTTGGCTCTAATACGTAGTGCAATAATGATTGGTTTACGGCCGGTTTCTGAAAGGCTGATCAACGAAAAAATTAAGAAATTCACTGTCAAATATATTGTCAAACGTCAATTGGGTTGCAGAAAGCATGATTATTCAGAAATTATTCGCTAATAAACTTTCAGAAACTCGAATTGACTTCATAGAACTTCCACGTTAGTATACGTGTTATATAAACGAAATTTTGACAAGCCTTTCAGAAACCGGCCGTAAGTCTGTATTATAATTTGTGATTATGATATAACAATATTAGTTAATAGTTATTTAGGCCAAAATGTGGCTTGATTAATGAAGAATAAATAAACGTTACGCAAACACATGCTCTTACTAGAAATTCTCGTGTTTCATGCGACATGGAGAGTTTTGTGTGAAGCGACCGATTTACAATTAGTTTTGGTATCCACTTGCAATGTTTACTAGACGTAAATTGCCACATAAAAGTAAATAAAATATTATTTACTGATATGAAATATATTCTATGTCTAATCTTTATCTATAAAACAAAGTAGTGTTAGTTACACCGTTTATAACTAAAGAACGAATGGACAAATATTTATGATTTTTGTATTTTTGGATTTGTTTTCGTCCGGAATAGGATAATAAGTATTAAAATATAATATACGTGAATAACAAAATATTGTTAAAAAACATCAGTCTATCATTCATAAAATCATGCTTACTTTGCATGAACGCGCTTTTATGCCTTTATTTGCTATTTCACTTGCATGTGACGTCACGGAATGCAATAAGTTATTAAATAATGTAATTGGAATTTTTAAGAAAAATAAATAGTAGAATGAAATTAAATTATATATTTTCGGATGTTTTTTAGGTTTTAAAAACTTGTGAAATACCCAATTGCATGTGTCCAAAAACGGTAGTAACACTTACCAATAAGTTCACTGTTACCACTAAAAAATGTTTAATAGCACGCATGAGCCAAAAGGCATAATATCAGTCTCATATCCATTCCAAACAATACACGAATTCAAAGTTACTACAAATGAAATTTGACCATAACACAAATTTATCACAAAATACCCACTACGCAAACCGTAATATTCACATCGTATTGATAATTAGTGATATTTAACAATCCAATTTGAAATTCGGTTTATATTTGAACGATTCGATATTACATTTATTAGGCACTTCATTATCCAAAAATAATGTGTTACTTTGAAGCGTAGCTTTCAAATAGTAATCATTGATGAAAAGCCCCATCGAGTCGTACGCGGCTAATGCGGTCACTAATATTTCGATATCAGCAGTATTGGAATAATTTCGTTGTTAATTTGCAAAGTCTGAAACATATTGGATGGAGCTTAACAAGCGACGAAATGGTATTATGCCATAGATAATTATGAATGTCTATTTTTAGTTTTACAGGGATTGTGGAAATAAAACTACAAATTATATGTGCCCGCGGCTTCGCCCGCATGAAAATCGGTGTCACAAAGTTTTTCCCGCATATACCCCGAAGGGGTTGATTTCTGAAAAAAAAAAGTAGCCTATGTGTTACCCTGGGTGATGAACTATATTTATGCCAAAATTCATTACTACCAGTTAAGTGGTTTAGATTGTTAACTTGCTATTTAGGGGTTGATTTTTGAAAATAGAATAGCTTATGTGTGTCCCTGGGTTATGAACT